>JAEOAD010001677.1:0-22596 GCA_036365145.1 Orientallactaga sibirica
TTCATTTCGAAAACTGTATCGTGTGAAATGAGCTAGTTCTGTTCTGGAATCACTTGCGTTCTTACAAAGGCTTGAGTGCAGCAAGTTCAAACATTCCTAGTTAGTGTAATCTAACAAGATGTACAACTTAATAGATTCAGCTCATTTCTAAAGTAATTTGTTTTAGAAAACAATCATCTTCGTTTTTGAAAACTGTACTGTGTGAAATGAGCTGGTTCTGTTCTCTGAATCAGTAACTTTCTTAAGAAGAGGGTTGAGTGCAGCAAGTTCAAACTTTCCTTCTTTGTGTAATCTAAGAAGATATACAACTTAGTAGATTCACCTCATTTCTAAAGTAGTTTGTTTAGAAAACAAACATCTTCATTTGCCGAACACTGTACTCTGTGAAATAAGCTAGTTCTGTTCTTGGAATCAGTTGCTTTCTTACAAAATCGGTTGAGTGCAGCAAGTTCAAACTTTCCTTGTTTGTGTAATCTAACAAGATGTACAAAGTAGTAGATTCGCCTCACTTCTAAAGTAGTTTGTTTAGAAAACAATCATCTTCATTTCGAAAACTGTATCGTGAAATGAGCTAGTTCTGTTCTGGAATCACTTGCCTTCTTACAAAGAGGCTTGAGTGCAGCAAGTTCAAACATTCTAGTTAGTGTAATCTAACAAGATGTACAACAATAGATTCAGCTCATTTCTAAAGTAATTTGTTTAGAAAACAATCATCTTCGTTTTTGACAAACCGTACTGTGTGAAATGAGCTGGTTCTGTTCTCTGAATCAGTAACTTTCTTAAGAAGAGGGTTGAGTGCAGCAAGTTCAAACTTTCCTTCTTTGTGTAATCTAAGAAGATATACTGTTGGAGACCACTGAGCCAAACTGCAACCATTTGGAGGAAGAAGCCTCCACTCTTTGTGTTAAGATTTCAGCTTCCTGAGTTCCTGTGAAATTTACCAAGCCTTCCCAAAAAGCCTGCTTTGATAAGAACAAGAATGTAACCTAAAGATGTGTATCTTAAACAAACAGGACTGATGTAAATCTGCCCTGCCTGTAATCTCAACAGACATTCTTGAGGCCTATCACTCAAGAGACCCCTGACCCTCTGGTAGCCATAAAATCCATTAGGCAGTCATAAATCCCATTTGCCTTCTTCCGCTCCCCTATAGCCATAAAATCCCATTTGCCCTCTTCCTGCCTCCCCCTATATATACCTCTGTATGAATAATAATAATAAAGCCTTGACTGGTGTGGAAGCAAGGCTTTCTTCTTTGTGTCTGCTTGTCTCTCATCCAGGATCAGCCTCCCCTCGAGCCCATGTTGAACCCGCCGGCCGGGCAAGTGGCGCCCAGACGTGGGGCTTGAGGTACGAGGACTGACTTGGGACGCAAGGGCGGCCGTCTGTTCAGCATTGATCGCCACCTCGTTGGTGAGTGAAGATCAGTGGGTCACTGCAGGAAAGCCCGCCTGTAATACAGACCTGGGTAAAGGTAAGAATAGCGGCAGAATGTCTCGGACAAGCCATATTTGTTCAAGGTTTATGAACCTCCAAGGCACAAAGAAAATCGGGTGATCCTTTGGGGACATCCCTCCTTTGGGATTTACAGGCCCAGAGTGGGCTGCCTCCCAATGAAGAAATTGTCTCTTTATTGACGGACTTAAGCGAAGTTTCATATGGTTGTCTCGCCATTAAAAAACTAGGCAGAGTTTGTTTCCCCAGTTAGCGAAAAACAAACTCCCTTTCTCCATCAGAGAAAGACTAATAACTACAAGCCCAGGAGGGGCTGCCCCCAGTGGTAATATATTTGCCCCTTGACGGGTCAGGCGAGAGATAATGTAAAGAAAAAATAAACTGTCCGTTTCTCCATCAGAGAAACGTAATCTTATCAAGCCTGGGCTAGCCTCCCCACTGAGAATTAGGAGAGGTGTAATGTAAAGAAAAACAGACTTTTTCCATCTCAAAGAAAAAGACAGATCTCCCTCTCAGACACTGTTTTCTTATTTCATTCTTTGTTTTCGGTTTAAGCCATGGACTTGAATCAAGGCGACAGGGCAACTGAAGTCTCTCGGCCAGGGCTACTCTCTGGCATTGACTGAAGGCCCGAGCTCATTGTTCAAATCCTGACAGCACGACCGGGTGCTGGCAATAAACCTTCTATCTATTCCTCTTTACAATTTGCAAACTGATCATGCAGCCAATAAAAGCCTTTAGGGCAGCTACCGGATTCTTAAACTTGTGGTCAGGCTTGCGTTTGGGACCACTGGAAATCCCGGGCTATTTATGGCCCAGGAATATTGCCCTTTGGTCTTAACATTTCTAAACTTTCTCTATCGAGGAACACTAGCCTTCATCAAAATGTGGCTGTTAGCTCGAGCTGTGACAAGCTGGCAGATCTGGCAGAGCCGCTCAAAAAACCACAGGCAGCAACAAAGACAAAAGCTCACACCTGGGGCAGGGCTCAGGCTCCTGCAGATTCTCTTTTCAACATGGGCCAGACGTTAAGTAAACATGAGTTGTTTATCCAAGGGCTTAAAGAATCCCTCAAGTTGCGAGGGCTGAAGTTAAAAAGAAAGATTTGGTTAAGTTTTTTCTTCTCTTGGAAAATATCTGCCCATGGTTCCCCAAAAAGGCACTATTGACGAGGAACGATGGGGTCGCGTGGGTAATTGTTTGAAAGATTTTTATCGCATGTTTGGCCCTGAGAAAGTCGGTCTAAGCCTTCTCCTATTTGAATTTAATTAATGACGTCCTTCAGTCTCATTATTATCAACCTGATGTTTCTAAAGTCATACAGGATGGGGAATCCTTCCTTAAAGAAACCTTAAGGCTAGCCAAACTTCCCTCTGTCAAGATAAAAACCTCTCAGACCCGCCCAAACATCCCCGTCCCGATGTCCCTCGGTTATTGTTCCTATGCAGAGGACAACTCACACCCTCCCATTCCAAAAAGAGCCTCCTAAGTCCATTTATCCCGTCCTCTCAGGGCTCTTGGAGGCCCCTGGGAGATGATTCTCTCTCCCAGGATGAGGAGGCAGAATTGAAAGCTGAGGCAACCAAAGATCATAAGCCTGACTGGCCTCCTCTATCTGCCTCTGAGACTAACTCACCGCCATATAACCCCAGTAGAATACCTTCCTTCTGTGCTCCTGCGCTTCATCCGCACTTTGATTTGGAAAAGGTCACTAGGCGGGCTACTCATAAACTTTCCCGTGAAACCCAACTACTCAAACTCTTCTTAGGACAAAGAGGGAAAAAGCCCTCCTTTTGAAACAACTTCATGAGCTAGACCTAGAGATTCGCTCTCCCTCCACCCCTCCCCCTTGCAAAAATAAAATTAAAACAAAACTCTTCATGCCTTTCCCGTGACGCATTCTCAGGTCAGAACAGGAAAGGGTCAATTAACCAACTCTTTGCCAATTTTAGAGTCATACAGGAGGCATAAAAAGAGAGAATGTAGAGAGGGGTCCAGAGAACAAACAGTCACCTAAACAGTCCTCTGAGTCTGGTAGTGAGGAGGAACAAAGCAGAAATGAAACCTTAGTAATTCAGCCCCAGCAATACCGACACCTTAAATTTAGACACATAAAAGAGCTAAAAATGCAGTTTCCTATATGGACCTGT
This sequence comes from Orientallactaga sibirica, assembly GCA_036365145.1. NCBI lineage: Eukaryota > Metazoa > Chordata > Mammalia > Rodentia > Dipodidae > Orientallactaga > Orientallactaga sibirica. The sequence continues at coordinate 3,606 of JAEOAD010001677.1, forward strand.
TGCCCCTTTCACTGTGTCCTTTTAGAATCTTTAAGCTTATTTTGTCTCTCTATACTTTTCTGGGACTACTAACAAAATTTCAAAATATGGATAAATGCCAAACTATTATAAGTAGATATAGACTTCTTATAAGTATTACAACTGTTTTAAGCTCACTTTTGCCTCTCTATGCTTTTCTGGGACTACTAACAAAATTTCAAAATATGGATAAATGCCAAACTATTATAAGTAGATATAGACTTCTTATAAGTATTACAACTGTTTTAAGCTCACTTTTGCCTCTCTATGCTTTTCTGGGACTACTAACAAAATTTCAAATGGATAAATGCCAAATTATTATAAGTAGATATAAATGCCAAACTATGCTTTTCTATAAGTAGATAAATGGACTTCTTATAAGTATTTACAACTGTTTTAAGCTTTTTTTGTCTCTATGCTTTTTCTGGGACTACTAACAAAAAAAAAAAAAAACAGTTTCAAAAATTATATTTAAATTTAAATATGTGCTTTAATACTAAATTCGTCAAAAAAATTTTTATAATGTTTTCAAATCTACTTTCATAATTTAAATGTATATCAAAAGTCAAGTCTGATCTACTCTTTAAAGATATAAGGCCTTTTTTTAATAGCCTAATTGTAAAAACAATAAAAGTTTTCATTGGTAATAATAATATAAACTGATTAAAAATAAACTGGAAAAAAAAGTTTAAATGTTGGTAACTAATGAAAAAGATTATTACAAAGTGGTTACATAATTTGTAAAATAAAAATATGTACCTGTAGATATTAAGTAAACTTAAACAAAAAGTTAAAGATAAAACACTTAACCAGATTGCAGATCTTTTTAGATACAATAAAGTGATTATTAACCTAGGGCTTACATCAAACTAATAAAAGCATGGCTCTAGCTGATAGCAAGTTACTATGGTATTCAATCTGTAAACTTAAAACTTTAGCTTGTTGATATTAATCTGGTCATGATGATGGCTTAAAAAAGACTAAATTTAGAGTACCCAATAAAGTTAATTAAGTTCCTATTTGTCAACATTTTAACTATATCTTAAGGTTAAAATTGACTCATTAATATTTAATTCTCTCACATGGTTAATATAACTAATATACAAAAATGCCTAACATCTCCTCCATTGCCTGTGATAATTGTTTCCTATCCAACTATGTGCTCCTGATAACATGACTGCCTTTGTTATGATTCTGGTAAATGTCACACAACCTGGGGTCCCCAAACACTCGTGTGTGGGGACTTGACACTTCCTTTGATTCCCTGACTGAGAAACCCAAGCAAAACCCAAGACTGAGACTCGAAAAATTCTTCTCAGACCGGTCTGGTGTAAGTATCTGAGCGCGCTCTCTCTCTCTCTCTCTCTCTTTCTCCTTTTAAAGCTTTTCTTGGGCCCTCTGTTTCTGTCATATTCGTGTGTCTATGTTATTGGGCCCTCTATGTTTCTGTCATATTCTGTGTGTCTGTGTTATTGGGCCCTATATGTTTCTGTCATATTTGTGTGTCTGTATGTTGTTTCCCTATGGACGGACACTTCTCCTTGACTTAATAACATGGGACAGTTCCCTTCCCCCTCTTTAGGACAAAAATCAGGACATCGCTCAGAAAAATGGAGTATCTATTTCTGTTCCTCAATGGCTATCAGAGGACACCCTTTCATTCAAATATTAAAAAGAAAAAATGTTTTCTGTCCTAGGAACAGACATCCAGACCAGATCCCATACATCGTGACCTGAAAAAATTTAATTAACCCCCACCCCTTTTTCACTCCTTTCTTCACAGGTGTTGGCAGCCACAGCTAAAAGAGACATTAAGCCCACCGCTGAAGCCTCGGTCCCAATTCTGTGTGTGGGGAGGGAATGGGAACTGGGAATTACATCTCAGGTCAATAAATAAGTTACATCTCAGGTCAATTAATGAGTTACATCTCAGGTCAATAAATGGTTTACAAAATTTGTCCGTTATAAAACCAGAGGCCCCCATGGCTGAGTATCTCTAAAAGGTCCTACAGGTATAAAACTCCCCAAAAGCTATGTTATTGGACTGATTAAAATTTTTCTCAAACTTTTTCTTCACAGATAGATATTGATTAAAGCTGTCAGTCAGGATAGATGCTCTAAAAATGCTGTTATGTATTAAAAAGGCAGGTTGTCAATCTGGTGGTTCAAAAGCAATTGTTCTGTCATGAGCATTACTCCTTTATCCTACAATGGGACTGCTACTATATGGTAAAAGGTTAAAAATCATATTTGGGGTATTTAAAATCTTAATAATCTTAACATAAATTTACAAGGTTTACAAAAAAAAAATCTGTTATTTCATATAGTCATTTGTCTTTTGGTGATCCTGCTAAGGCTACAAAAAAAGGATTTTTTGATGCCTTAAGTATCTCCCAAGCAGTTTCTTTCTCAGATTCTCATTTGGCTTAAGCAGGGGGAAATTTACTGCTGGGCAAACATAGATTACAGAGTTAGAGGTCAACACATTCCTTAGCTAGTTAGGCCTGGATTGAATAAATGTCTGATTCTATAATGACAGTACTGTCATCTGGCTATTAAATGATGTCTTCTAAGTAAAAAAGAAAAAACTTTAACTTGGTTTACAACAGTAATTAAGGGAAATAATAAACTCAAAAATTTCCAGGAGGCTTATTTCAGCAATGCAATTGCAACTTGTTTCAACATACAGAGGTGGCTGTGCCTGAGTCAGGCAAGCAAACAGTGTTGCAGAGACTGAATGTAACAGGTTAATTGATTTCTTTTTTTGGTTCTTCAGTATATACCAAAATAAATAATCAGAGATACAGCCCATCTTGGGTCCCAAAGGTGGCCTCAAACAAAATTATGAAAAGTACGCTAAAGAAAATTATTTTAAGTTTTGTACGTGTCTGCCCCTCCCTTATCCTTTTGTACTTGGGCCCAGGTGGGTCAATCACCTAATGAAATTTACTCTTAGTTGTACCTGGTATATTATCATCAATTGTATTAATTCTAAAAAGGACACAGCTACAGATTACTCCTCCAATGTAGTCTTTATTGTCATGTGTTCTCCTGACTTAATTATGCCAATCAGAAGGACTGAGTCCTGGTACTCCAGCTTCCAGAGCTCAAGTGTTCCAGCAACCTCTGCAGGTCCACTATCACAGACTGGAGCTGGCAAGCCGAGGAATCGCGACTGAGGACTTGCCTCCAGCTGAGACCTTCCCCTAACAATGAATGTAAACCCTATAGCTGTTATAGCCACTGTAAGCCCTGTAAGCCTTTGTTTACCTTTTAAAAACCTATAGTTTCTGTAATACCTAATGTCTGTAAAACTTATAGTTTCTGTAAACCCTATAGCCACTGTAAACCCTGTAGATTTGTTTACCTTTTATAATCATTCTAGGCATGTTGGCCAAGGTTTAATACTCCAAGCCTCCGAACCGCGTAAAGCATTCAGACTTATGCACCCCTAGGGGATGGGTACCAATGTGGGTGTGGAAAAAACAAGGGAAGGTCTTACTGATCACATCTGAATTCCCTGAGAGAAAACCTGACTTGCATGGAGGTTGGTACCATACATAATAATTATATAGGCCCTGCCTCCCCTCCCCAAAAAGGTACCAAGGGCCAAATCTGTGGGCAATAAAAATGACCCACGGGAGGAGCCAGGTCACTTCTCCCCACTTGGTTAAAGCCCACCGCTTGACTGCGGGCCTCCCCTGTCTTGTATAAAGAAGGGGAGGAGATGTTGGAGACCACTGAGCCAAACTGCAACCATTTGGAGGAAGAAGCCTCCACTCTTTGTGTTAAGATTTCAGCTTCCTGAGTTCCTGTGAAATTTACCAAGCCTTCCCAAAAGCCTGCTTTGATAAGAACAAGAATGTAACCTAAAGATGTGTATCTTAAACAAACAGGACTGATGTAAATCTGCCCTGCCTGTAATCTCAACAGACATTCTTGAGGCCTATCACTCAAGAGACCCCCGACCCTCTGGTAGCCATAAAATCCATTAGGCAGTCATAAATCCCATTTGCCTTCTTCCCGCCTCCCCTATAGCCATAAAATCCCATTTGCCCTCTTCCTGCCTCCCCTATATATACCTCTGTATGAATAATAATAATAAAGCCTTGACTGGTGTGGAAGCAAGGCTTTCTTCTATGTGTCTGCTTGTCTCTCTCATCCAGGAACAGCCTCCCCTCGAGCCCCTGTTGAACCCCGCCGGCCGGGGCAATATACAACTTAGTAGATTCACCTCATTTCTAAAGTAGTTTGTTTAGAAAACAAACATCTTCATTTGCCGGACACAGTACTCTGTGAAATAAGCTAGGTCTGTTCTTGGAATCAGTTGCTTCCTTACAAAATCGCTTGAGTGCAGCAAGTTCAAACTTTCCTTGTTTGTGTAATCTAACAAGATGTACAAAGTAGTATCTTCGCCTCACTTCAAAAGTAGTTTGTTTAGAAAACAAACATCTTCATTGCCGAACACAGTACTGTGTGAAATGGGCTAGTTCTGTTCTCGGAATCAGTTGCTTTCTTACGAAGAGGGTTGAGTTCAGCAAGTTCAAACTTTCCTTGTTTTTGTAAACTAACAAGATATAAATGGTAGTAGATTCGCCTCATTTCTAAAGCAGTTTGCTTAGAAAACCAACACCTTCATTCCCGAACACAGTACTGTGTGAAATGAGCTAGTTCTGTTCTCGGAATCAGTTGCTTTCTTACGAAGAGAGTTGAGCGCAGCAAGTTGAAACTTTCCTTGTTTGTGTAATCTAACAAGATGTACAAAGTAGTAGATTCGCCTCACTTCTAAAGTAGTTTGTTTAGAAAACAATCATCTTCATTTCGAAAACTGTATCGTGTGAAATGAGCTAGTTCTGTTCTCAGAATCACTTGCGTTCTTACAAAGAGGCTTGAGTGCAGCAAGTTCAAACATTCCTAGTTAGTGTAATCTAACAAGATGTACAACTTAATAGATTCAGCTCATTTCTAAAGTAATTTGTTTAGAAAACAATCATCTTCGTTTTTGAAAACTGTACTGTGTGAAATGAGCTGGTTCTGTTCTCTGAATCAGTAACTTTCTTAAGAAGAGGGTTGAGTGCAGCAAGTTCAAACTTTCCTTCTTTGTGTAATTAAGAAGATATACAACTTAGTAGATGCACCTCATTTCTAAAGTAGTTTGTTTAGAAAACAAACATCTTCATTTCCCGAACGGTGTACTCTGAGAAATAAGCTAGTTCTGTTCTTGGAATCAGTTGCTTCCTTACAAAATCGCTTGAGTGCAGCAAGTTCAAACTTTCCTGGTTTGTGTAATCTAACAAGATGTACAAAGTAGTATCTTCGCCTCACTTCTAAAGTAGTTTGTTTAGAAAACAAACATCTTCATTGCCGAACACAGTACTGTGTGAACTGGGCTGGTTCTGGTCTCGGAAACAGTTGCTTTCTTACGAAGAAGGTTGAGTTCAGCAAGTTCAAACTTTCCTTGTTTGTGTAAACTACCAATATCTAAATGGTAGTAGATTAGCCTCATTTCTAATGCAGTTTGTTTAGAAAACTAACACCTTCATTGCCGAACACAGTACTGTGTGAAATGAGCTAGTTCTCTTCTCGAATCAGTTGCTTTCTTACGAAGAGTTGAGCGCAGCAAGTTGAAACTTTCCTTGTTTGTGTAATCTAACAAGATGTACAAAGTAGTAGATTCGCGTCACTTCTAAAGTAGTTTGTTTAGAAAACAATCATCTTTATTTCCGAAAACTGTATCGTGTGAAATGAGCTAGATCTGTTCTCGGAATCACTTGCGTTCTTACGAAGAGGCTTGAGTGCAGCAAGTTCAAACATTCCTAGTTAGTGTAATCTAACAAGATGTACAACTTAATAGATTCAGCTCATTTCTAAAGTAATTTCTTTAGAAACAATAATCTTCCTTTTTGAACACTGTACTGTCTGAAATGAGCTGGTTATGTTCTCTGAATCAGTAACTTTCTTAAGAAGAGGGTTGAGTGCAGCAAGTTCAAACTTTCCTTCTTTGTGTAATCTAAGAAGATATAGGGGTTAGTAGATTCACCTCATTTCTAAAGTTGTTTGTTTAGAATACAAACATCTTCATTTGCCGAACACTGTACTCTGAGAAATAAGCTAGTTCTGTTCTTGGAATCAGTTGCTTCCTTACAAAATCGCTTGAGTGCAGCAAGTTCAAACTTTCCTTGTTTTTGTAATGTAACAAGATGTACAAAGTAGTATCTTCGCCTCACTTCTAAAGTAGTTTGTTTAGAAAACAAACATCTTCATTGCCGAACACAGTACTATGTGAAATGGGCTTGTTCTGTTCTCGAATCAGTTGCTTTCTTTACGAAAAGGGTGGAGTTCAGCAATTTCAAACTTTCCTTGTTTGTGTAAACTAACAAGATGTAAATCGTAGTAGATTCGCCTCATTTCTAAAGCAGTTTGTTTAGAAAACCAACACCTTCATTGCCAACACAGTACTGTGTGAAATGAGCTAGTTCTGTTCTCGAATCAGTTGCTTTCTTATTAAGAGAGTTGAGCGCAGCAAGTTGAAATTTTCCTTGTTTGTGTAATCTAACAAGATGGACAAAGTAGTAGATTCGCCTCACTTCTAAAGTAGTTTGTTTAGAAAACAATCATCTTCATTTCCGAAAACTGTATCGTGTGAAATGAGCTAGTTCTGTTCTCGAATCACTTATGCGTTCTTACAAAGAGGCTTGAGTGCAGCAAGTTCAAACATACCTAGTTAGTGTAATCTAACAAGATGTACAACTTAATAGATTCAGCTCATTTCTAAAGTAATTTGTTTAGAAAAAATCATCTTCGTTTTTTAAAAACTGTACTGTGTGAAATGAGCTGGTTCTGTTCTCTGAATCAGTAACTTTCTTAAGAAGAGGTTTGAGTGCAGCAAGTTCAAACTTTCCTTCTTTGTGTAATCTAAGAAGATATACAACTTAGTAGATTCACCTCATTTCTAAAGTAGTTTGTTTAGAAAACAAACATCTTCATTTGCCTAACACTGTACTCTGTGAAATAAGCTACTTCTGTTCTTGGAATCAGTTGCTTCCTTACAAAATCGCTTGAGTGCAGCAAGTTCAAACTTTCCTTGTTTGTGTAATCTAACAAGATGTACAAAGTAGTATCTTCGCCTCACTTCAAAAGTAGTTTGTTTAGAAAACAAACATCTTCATTGCCTAACACAGTACTGTGTGAAATGGGCTTGTTCTGTTCTCGAATCAGTTGCTTTTTACGAAGAGGGTTGAATTCAGCAAGTTCAAACTTTCCTTGTTTGTGTAAACTAACAAGATGTAAATGGTAGTAGATTTGCCTCATTTCTAAAGCAGTTTGTTTAGAAAACAAAACCCGTTCATTGCCGAACACAGTACTGTGTGAAAAGAGCTAGTTCTGTTCTCAGAATCAGTTGCTTTCTTACGAAGAGAGTTGAGCGCAGCAAGTTGAAACTTTCCTTGTTTGTGTAATCTAAGAAGATGTACAAAGTAGTTGATTCGCCTCACTTCTAAAGTAGTTTGTTTAGAAAACAATCATCTTCATTTTCGAAAACTGTATCGTGTGAAATGAGCTAGTTCTGTTCTCGGAATCAGTTATGTTCTTACAAAGAGGCTTGAGTGCAGCAAGTTCAAACATTCCTAGTTAGTGTAATCTCACAAGATGTACAACTTAATAGATTCAGCTCATTTCTAAAGTAATTTGTTTAGAAAACAATCATCTTCGTTTTTTGAAAACTGCACTGTGTGAAATGAGCTGGTTCTGTTCTCTGAATCAGTAACTTTGTTAAGAAGAGGGTTGAGTGCAACAAGTTCAAACTTTCCTTCTTTGTGTAATCTAAGAAGATATACAACTTAGTAGATTCACTCATTTCTAAAGTAGTTTGTTTAGAAAACAAACATCTTCATTTGCCTAACACTGTACTCTGTCAATTAAGCTAGTTCTGTTCTTGGAATCAGTTGCTTCCTTACAAAATCGCTTGAGTGCAGCAAGTTCAAACTTTCCTTGTTTGTGTTATGTAACAAGATGTACAAAGTAGTATCTTCGCCTCACTTCTAAAGTAGTTTGTTTAGAAAACAAACATCTTCATTGCCGAACACAGTACTGTGTGAAATGGGCTAGTTCTGTTCTCGGAAAAAGTTGCTTTCTTAAGAAGGGTTGAGTTCAGCAAGTTCAAACTTTCCTTGTTTGTGTAAACTAACAAGATGTAAATGGTAGTAGATTCGCCTCATTTCTAAAGCAGTTTGCTTAGAAAACCAACACCTTCATTGCCGAACACAGTACTGTGTGAAATGAGCCAGTTCTGTTCTCGAATCAGTTGCTTTCTTACGAAGAGAGTTGAGCGCAGCAAGTTGAAACTTTCCTTGTTTGTGTAATCTAACAAGATGTACAAAGTAGTAGATTCGCCTCACTTCTAAAGTAGTTTGTTTACAAAACAATCATCTTTATTTCCAAAACTGTATCGTGTGAAATGAGCTAGTTCTGTTCTCGGAATCACTTATGTTCTTACAAAGAGGCTTGAGTGCAGCAAGTTCAAACATTCCTAGTTAGTATAATCTAACAAGATGTACAACATAATAGATTCAGCTCATTTCTAAAGTAATTTGTTTAGAAAGCAATCATCTTCGTTTTTGAAAACTGTACTGTGTGAAATGAGCTGGTTCTGTTCTCTGAATCAGTAACTTTCTTAAGAAGAGGGTTGAGTGCAGCAAGTTCAAACTTTCCTTCTTTGTGTAATCTAAGAAGATATACAACTTAGTAGATTCACCTCATTTCTAAAGTAGTTTGTTTAGAAAACAAACATCTTCATTTGCTGAACACTGTACTCTGTGAAATAAGCTAGTTCTGTTCTTGATATCAGTTGCTTCCTTACAAAAATCGCTTGAGTGCAGCAAGTTCAAACTTTCCTTGTTTGTGTAATCTAACAAGATGTACAAAGTAGTATCTTCGCCTCACTTCTAAAGTAGTTTGTTTAGAAAACAAACATCTTCATTGCCGAACACAGTACTGTGTGAAATGGGCCAGTTCTGTTCTCGAATCAGTTGCTTTCTTACGAAGAGGGAGTTCAGGAAGTTCAAACTATCCTTGTTTGTGTAAACTAACAAGATGTAACTGGTAGTAGATTCGCCTCATTTCTAAAGCAGTTTGTTTAGAAAACCAACACCTTCATTGCCGAACACAGTACTGTGTGAAATGAGCTAGTTCTGTTCTCGGAATCAGTTGCTTTCTTACGAAGAGAGTTGATAGCAGCAAGTTGAAACTTTCCTTGTTTGTGTAATCTAACAAGATGTACAAAGTAGTAGATTCGCCTCACTTCTAAAGTAGTTTGTTTAGAAAACAATCATCTTCATTTCAAAACTGTATCGTGTGAAATGAGCTAGTTCTGTTCTCGGAATCACTTGCGTTCTTACAAAGAGGCTTGAGTGCAGCAAGTTCAAACATTCCTAGTTAGTGTAATCTAACAAGATGTACAACTTATTAGATTCAGCTCATTTCTAAAGTAATTTGTTTAGAAAAAATCATCTTCGTTTTTGAAAACTGTACTGTGTGAAATGAGCTGGTTCTGTTCTCTGAATCAGTAACTTTCTTAAGAAGAGGGTTGAGTGCAGCAAGTTCAAACTTTCCTTCTTTGTGTAATCTAAGAAGATATACAACTTAGTAGATTCACCTTATTTCTAAAGTAGTTTGTTTAGAAAACAAACATCTTCATTTGCCTAACACTGTACTCTGTGAAATAAGCTAGTTATGTTCTTGGAATCAGTTGCTTCCTTACAAAATCGCTTGAGTGCAGCAAGTTGAAACTTTCCTTGTTTGTGTAATCTAACAAGATGTACAAAGTAGTATCTTCGCCTCACTTCTAAAGTAGTTTGTTTAGAAAAACAAACATCTTCATTGCCAAACACAGTACTGTGTGAAATGGGCTAGTTCTGTTCTCGAATCAGTTGCTTTCTTACGAAGAGGGTTGAGTTCAGCAAGTTCAAACTTTCCTTGTTTGTGTAAACTAACAAGATATAAATGGTAGTAGTTTTGCCTCATTTCTAAAGCAGTTTGTTTAGAAAACAAACACCTTCATTGCCGAACACAGTACTGTGTGAAATGAGCTAGTTCTGTTCTCAGAATCAGTTGCTTTTCTTACGAAGAGAGTTGAGCGCAGCAAGTTGAAACTTTCCTTGTTTGTGTAATCTAAGAAGATGTACAAAGTAGTTGATTCGCCTCACTTCTAAAGTAGTTTGTTTAGAAAACAATCATCTTCATTTCGAAAACTGTGTATCGTGTGAAATGAGCTAGTTCTGTTCTCGGAATCACTTATGTTCTTACAAAGAGGCTTGAGTGCAGCAAGTTCAAACATTCCTAGTTAGTGTAATCTAACAAGATGTACAACTTAATAGATTCAGCTCATTTCTAAAGTAATTTGTTTAGAAAACAATCATCTTCGTTTTTGAAAACTGCACTGTGTAAAATGAGCTGGTTCTGTTCTCTGAATCAGTAACTTTTCTTAAGAAGAGGGTTGAGTGCAGCAAGTTCAAACTTTCCTTCTTTGTGTAATCTAAGAAGATATACAACTTAGTAGATTCACCTCATTTCTAAAGTAGTTTGTTTAGAAAACAAACATCTTCATTTGCCGAACACTGTACTCTGTCAATTAAGCTAGTTCTGTTCTTGGAATCAGTTGCTTCCTTACAAAATCGCTTGAGTGCAGCAAGTTCAAACTTTCCTTGTTTGTGTAATCTAACAAGATGTACAAAGTAGTATCTTCGCCTCACTTCTAAAGTAGTTTGTTTAGAAAACAAACATCTTCATTTCCGAACACAGTACTGTGTGAAATGGGCTAGTTCTGTTCTCGGAATCAGTTGCTTTCTTACGAAGAGGGTTGAGTTCAGCAAGTTCAAACTTTCCTTGTTTGTGTAAACTAACAAGATGTAAATGGTAGTAGATTCGCCTCATTTCTAAAGCAGTTTGTTTAGAAAAACAAACACCTTCATTGCCGAACACAGTACTGTGTGAAATGAGCCAGTTCTGTTCTCGAATCAGTTGCTTTCTTTTAAGAGAGTTGAGCGCAGCAAGTTGAAACTTTCCTTGTTTGTGTAATCTAACAAGATGTACAAAGTAGTAGATTCGCCTCACTTCTAAAGTAGTTTGTTTACAAAACAATCATCTTCATTTCTGAAAACTGTATCGTGAAATGAGCTAGTTCTGTTCTCGGAATCACTTCATGCCTACAAAGAGGCTTGAGTGCAGCAAGTTCAAACATTCCTAGTTAGTGTAATCTAACAAGATGTACAACTTAATAGATTCAGCTCATTTCTAAAGTAATTTGTTTAGAAAACAATCATCTTCGTTTTTGAAAACTGTACTGTGTGAAATGAGCTGGTTCTGTTCTCTGAATCAGTAACTTTCTTAAGAAGAGGGTTGAGTGCAGCAAGTTCAAACTTTCCTTCTTTGTGTAATCTAAGAAGATATACAACTTAGTAGATTCACCTCATTTCTAAAGTAGTTTGTTTAGAAAACAAACATCTTCATTTGCTGAACACTGTACTCTGTGAAATAAGCTAGTTCTGTTCTTGGAATCAGTTGCTTCCTTACAAAATCGCTTGAGTGCAGCAAGTTCAAACTTTCCTTGTTTGTGTAATCTAACAAGATGTACAAAGTAGTATCTTCGCCTCACTTCTAAAGTAGTTTGTTTAGAAAACAAACATCTTCATTGCCGAACACAGTACTGTGTGAAATGGGCTAGTTCTGTTCTCGAATCAGTTGCTTTCTTGCTTTAAGAGGGTTGGGTTCAGCAAGTTCAAACTTTCCTTGTTTGTGTAAACTAACAAGATGTAAATGGTAGTAGATTCGCCTCATTTCTAAAGCAGTTTGTTTAGAAAACCAACACCTTCATTCCCGAACACAGTACTGTGTGAAATGAGCTAGTTCTGTTCTCGAATCAGTTGCTTTCTTACGAAGAGAGTTGATAGCGCAGCAAGTTGAAACTTTCCTTGTTTGTGTAATCTAACAAGATGTACAAAGTAGTAGATTCGCCTCACTTCTAAAGTAGTTTGTTTAGAAAACAATCATCTTCATTTCCAAAAACTGTATCGTGTGAAATGAGCTAGTTCTGTTCTCAGAATCACTTATTCTTACAAAGAGGCTTGAGTGCAGCAAGTTCAAACATTCCTAGTTAGTGTAATCTAACAAGATGTACAACTTAACAGATTCAGCTCATTTCTAAAGTAATTTGTTTAGAAAACAATCATCTTCGTTTTTGACAACTGTACTGTGTGAAATGAGCTGGTTCTGTTTTCTGAATCAGTAACATTCTTAAGAAGAGGGTTGAGTGCAGCATGTTCAAACTTTCCTTCTTTGTGTAATCTAAGAAGATATACAACGTACTAGATTCACCTTATTTCTAAAGTAGTTTGTTTAGAAAACAAACATCTTCATTTGCCGAACACTGTACTCTGTGAAATAAGCTAGTTCTGTTCTTGGAATCAGTTGCTTCCTTACAAAATCGCTTGAGTGCAGCAATTTGAAACTTTCCTTGTTTGTGTGATCTAACAAGATGTACAAAGTAGTATCTTCGCCTCACTTCTAAAGGAGTTTGTTTAGAAAAAGAAACATCATCATTGCCAAACACAGTACTGTGTGAAATGGGCTAGTTCTGTTCTCGGAATCAGTTGCTTTCTTACGAAGAGGGTTGAGTTCAGCAAGTTCAAACTTTCCTTGTTTGTGTAAACTAACAAGATATAAATGGTAATAGTTTTGCCTCATTTCTAAAGCAGTTTGCTTAGAAAACAAACACCTTCATTGCCGAACACAGTACTGTGTGAAATGAGCTAGTTCTGTTCTCGAATCAGTTGCTTTTACGAAGAGAGTTGAGCGCAGCAAGTTGAAACTTTCCTTGTTTGTGTAGTCTAACAAGATGTACAAAGTAGTAGATTCGCCTCACTTCTAAAGTAGTTTGTTCAGAAAACAATCATCTTCATTTCCGAAAACTGTATCGTGTGAAATGAGCTAGTTCTGTTCTCGGAATCACTTAACGTTCTTACAAAGAGGCTTGAGTGCAGCAAGTTCAAACATTCCTAGTTAGTGTAATCTAACAAGATGTACAACTTAATAGATTCAGCTCATTTCTAAAGTAATTTGTTTAGAAAACAATCATCTTCGTTTTTGAAAACTGTACTGTGTGAAATGAGCTGGTTCTGTTCTCTGAATCAGTAACTTTCTTAAGAAGAGGGTTCAGTGCAGCAAGTTCAAACTTTCCTTCTTTTTGTGTAATCTAAGAAGATATACAACTTAGTAGATGCACCTCATTTCTAAAGTAGTTTGTTTAGAAAACAAACATCTTCATTTGCCGAACACTGTACTCTGTGAAATAAGCTAGTTCTGTTCTTGGAATCAGTTGCTTCCTTTACAAAATCGCTTGAGTGCAGCAAGTTCAAACTTTCCTTGTTTGTGTAATCTAACAAGATGTACAAAGTAGTATCTTCGCTCACTTCTAAAGTAGTTTTTTTAGAAAACAAACATCTTCATTGCCGAACACAGTACTGTGTGAAATGGGCTAGTTCTGTTCTCGAATCAGTTGCTTTCTTACGAAGAGGGTTGAGTTCAGCAAGTTCAAACTTTCCTTGTTTGTGTAAACTAAGAAGATGTAAATGGTAGCAGATTCGCCTCATTTCTAAAGCAGTTTGTTTAGAAAACAAACACCTTCATTGCCGAACACAGTACTGTGTGAAATGAGCTAGTTCTGTTCTCGAGTCAGTTGCTTTCTTACGAAGGAGTTGAGCCCAGCAAGGTGAAACTTTCCTTGTTTGTGTAATCTTGCAAGATGTACAAAGTAGTAGAGTGCCTCACTTCTAAAGTAGTTTGTTTAGAAAACAACCATCTTCATTTCTGAAAACTGTATCGTGTGAAATGAGCTAGTTCTGTTCTCGAATCACTTGCGTTCTTTAAGAAGAGGGCTTGAGTGCAGCAAGTTCAAACATTCCTAGTTAGTGTAATCTCACAAGTTGTACAACTTAATAGATTCAGCTCATTTCTAAAGTAATTTGTTTAGAAAACAATCATCTTCGTTTTTGAAAACTGTACTGTGTGAAATGAGCTGGTTCTGTTCTCTGAATCAGTAACTTTCTTAAGAAGAGGGTTGAGTGCAGCAAGTTCAAACTTTCCTTGTTTGTGTAATCTAAGAAGATATATTACTTATGTAGGTTCACCTCATTTCTAAAGTTGTTTGTTTAGAAAACAAATATCTTCATTTGCCTAACACTGTACTGTGTGAAATAAGCTAGTTCTGTTCTTGGAATCAGTTGCTTCCTTACAAAATCGTTTGAGGGCAGCAAGTTCAAACTTTCCTTGTTTGTGTAATCTAACAAGATGTACAAAGTAGTATCTTCGCCTCTCTTCTAAAGTAGTTTGTTTAGAAAACAAACATCTTCATTGCTTCTAACACAGTACTGTGTGAAATGGGCTAGTTCTGTTCTCGAATCAGTTGCTTTCTTACGAAGAGTGTTGAGTTCAGCAAGTTCAAACTTTCCTTGTTTGTGTAAACTAACAAGATGTAAATGGTAGTAGATTCGCCTCATTTCTAAAGCACTTTGTTTAGAAAACAAACACCTTCATTCCCGAAACACAGTACTGTGTGAAATGAGCTAGTTCTGTTCTCGAATCAGTTGCTTTCTTACAAAGAGAGTTGAGCGCAGCAAGTTGAAACTTTCCTTGTTTGTGTAATCTAACAAGATGTACAAAGTAGTAGATTCGCCTCACTTCTAAAGTAGTTTGTTTAGAAAACAATCATCTTCATTTTGGAAAACTGTATCGTGTGAAATGAGCTAGTTCTGTTCTCAGAATCACTTAATGTTCTTACAAAGAGGCTTGAGTGCAGCAAGTTCACACATTCCTAGTTAGTGTAATCTAACAAGATGTACAACTTAATAGATTCAGCTCATTTCTAAAGTAATTTGTTTAGAAAACAATCATCTTCGCTTTTGAAAACTGTACTGTGTGAAATGAGCTGGTTCTGTTCTTCTGAATCAGTAACTTTCTTAAGAGGGTTGAGTGCAGCAAGTTCAAACTTACCTTGTTTGTGTAATCTAAGAAGATATACAAAAGTAGATTCACCTCATTTCTAAAGTAGTTTGTTTAGAAAACAAACATCTTCTTTGCATAACACTGTACTCTGAGAAATGGGCTTAGTTCTGTTCTTGGAAATATTTGCTTTCTTACAAAGAGGGTTGAGTGCAGCAAGTTCAAACTTTCCTTGTTTGTGTAATCTAACAAGATGTACAAAGTAGTAGATTCGCCTCATTTCTAAAGCAGTTTGTTTAGAAAACAAACATCTTCATTTCCGAAAACTGTACTGTGTGAAATGAGCTAGTTCTGTTCTCAGAATCAGTTGCTTTCTTATGAAGAGAGTTGAACGCAGTAAGTTGAAAATCTCTTTGTTTGTGTAATCTAACAAGATGTACAAAGTAGTAGATTCGCCTCACTTCTAAAGTAGTTTGTTTAGAAAACAATCATCTTCATTTCCAAAACTGTATCGTGTGAAATGAGCTAGTTCTGTTCTCGAATCACTTGCATTCTTACAAAGGGGCTTGAGTGCAGCAAGTTCAAACATTCCTAGTTAGTGTAATCTAACAAGATGTACAACTTAATAGATTCAGCTAATTTCTAAAGTAATTTGTTTAGAAAACAATCATCTTCGTTTTTGAAAACTGTACTGTGTGAAATGAGCTGGTTCTGTTCTCTGAATCAGTAACTTTCTTAAGAAGAGGGCTGAGTGCAGCAAGTTCAAAGTTTCCTTCTTTGTGTAATTAAGAAGATATACAATGTATAGTAGATGCACCTCATTTCTAAAAGTAGTTTGTTTAGAAAACAAACATCTTCATTTGCCGAACACTGTACTCTGTGAAATAAGCTAGTTCTGTTCTTGGAATCAGTTGCTTCCCTTACAAAATCGCTTGAGTGCAGCAAGTTCAAACTTTCCTTGTTTGTGTAATCTAACAAGATGTACAAAGTAGTAGATTCGCCTCACTTCTAAAGTAGTTTGTTTAGAAAACAATCATCTTCATTTCCAAAACTGTATCGTGAAATGAGCTAGTTCTGTTCTCGGAATCACTTATGCTCTTACAAAGAGGCTTGAGTGCAGCAAGTTCAAACATTCCTAGTTAGTGTAATCTAACAAGATGTACAACTTAATAGATTCAGCTCATTTCTAAAGTAATTTGTTTAGAAAACAATGATCTTCGTTTTTGAAAACTGTACTGTGTGAAATGAGCTGGTTCTGTTCTCTGAATCAGTAACTTTCTTAAGAAGAGGGTTGAGTGCAGCAAGTTCAAACTTTCCTTCTTTGTGTAATTAAGAAGATATACAACTTAGTAGATGCACCTCATTTCTAAAGTAGTTTGTTTAGAAAACAAACATCTTCATTTGGTTTAACACTGTACTCTGTGAAATAAGCTAGTTCTGTTCTTGGAATCAGTTGCTTCCTTACAAAATCGCTTGAGTGCAGCAAGTTCAAACTTTCCTTGTTTGTGTAATCTAACAAGATGTACAAAGTAGTATCTTCGCCTTCACTTCAAAAGTAGTTTGTTTAGAAAACAAACATCTTCATTGCCAACACAGTCCTGTGAAATGGGCTAGTTCTGTTCTCGAATCAGTTGCTTTCTTACTAAGAGGGTTGAGTTCAGCAAGTTCAAACTTTCCTTGTTTTTGTAAACTAACAAGATATAAATGGTAGTAGATTCGCCTCATTTCTAAAGCAGTTTGTTTAGAAAACAAACACCTTCATTTGAACACAGTACTGTGTGAAATGAGCTAGTTCTGTTCTCGAATCAGTTGCTTTCTTTACTAAGAGAGTTGAGCGCAGCAAGTTGAAACTTTCCTTGTTTGTGTAATCTAACAAGATGTACAAAGTAGTAGATTCGCCTCACTTCTAATGTAGTTTGTTTAGAAAACAATCATCTTCATTTCCGCAAACTGTATCGTGAAATGAGCTGTTCTGTTCTCGAATCACTTGGCGCTTTACAAAGAGGCTTGAGTGAAGCAAGTTCAAACATTCCTAGTTAGTGTAATCTAACAAGATGTACAACTTAATAGATTCAGCTAATTTCTAAAGTAATTTGTTTAGAAAACAATCATCTTCGTTTTTGAAAACTGTACAGTGTGAAATGAGCTGGTTCTGTTCTCTGAATCAGTAACTTTCTTAAGAAGAGGGTTGAGTGCAGCAAGTTCAAACTTTCCTTCTTTGTGTAATTAAGAAGATATACAACTTAGTAGATGCACTATTTCTAAAGTAGTTTGTTTAGAAAACAAACATCTTCATACTCAACACTGTACTCTGTGAAATAAGCTAGTTCTGTTCTTGGAATCAGTTGCTTCCTTACAAAATCGCTTGAGTGCAGCAAGTTCAAACTTTCCTTGTGTGTGTAATCTAACAAGATGTACAAAGTAGTATCTTCGCCTCACTTCTAAAGTAGTTTGTTTAGAAAACAAACATCTTCATTGCCGAACACAGTACTGTGTGAAATGGGCTAGTTCTGTTCTCGGAATCAGTTGCTTTCTTACGAAGAGAGTTGAGCGCAGCAAGTTGAAACTTTCCTTGTTTGTGTAAACTAACAAGATGTAAATGGGAGTAGATTCGCATCATTTCTTAAGCAGTTTGTTTAGAAAACAAACACCTTCATTGCCGAACACAATACTGTGTGAAATGAGCTAGTTCTGTTCTCGGAATCAGTTGCTTTCTAACGAAGATATTTGAGCGCAGCAAGTTGAAACTTTCCTTGTTTGTGTAATCTAACAAGATGTACAAAGTAGTAGATTCGCCTCACTCTAAAGTAGTTTGTTTAGAAAACAATCATCTTCATTTCTGAAAACTGTATCGTGAAATGAGCTAGTTCTGTTCTCGGAATCACTTATGCCGTTCTTACAAAGAGGCTTGAGTGCAGCAAGTTCAAACATTCCTACTTAGTGTAATCTAACAAGATGTACAACTTAATAGATTCAGCTCATTTCTAAAGTAATTTGTTTAGAAAACAATCATCTTCGTTTTTGAAAACTGTACTGTGTTAAATGAGCTGGTTCTGTTCTCTGATTCAGTAACTTTCTTAAGAAGAGGGTTGAGTGCAGCAAGTTCAAACTTTCCTCTCTGTGTAATCTAAGAAGATATACAACTTAGTAGATTCACTTATTTCTAAAGTAGTTTGTTTAGAAAACAAACATCTCATTTGTTTAACACTCTACTCTGAGAAATAAGCTGGTTCTGTTCTTGGAATCAGTAACTTCCTTACAAAATCGCTTGAGTGCAGCAAGTTCAAACTTTCCTTGTTTGTGTAATCTAACAAGATGTACAAAGTAGTATCTTCGCCTCACTTCTAAAGTAGTTTGTTTAGAAAACAAACATCTTCATTGCCTAACACAGTACTGTGTGAAATGGGCTAGTTCTGTTCTCGAATCAGTTGATTTCTTACGAAGAGGGTTGAGTTCAGCAAGTTCAAACTTTCCTTGTTTGTGTAAACTAACAAGATGTTAATGGTAGTAGATTCGCCTCATTTTTAAAGCAGTTTGTTTAGAAAACAACACCTTCATTGCTGAACACAGTACTGTGTGAAATGAGCTAGTTCTGTTCTCGAATCAGTTGCTTTCTTACGAAGAGAGTTGAGCGCAGCAAGTTGAAACTTTCCTTGTTTGTGTAATCTAACAAGATGTACAAAGTAGTAGATTCGCCTCACTTCTAAAGTAGTTTGTTTAAAAAAATCATCTTCATTTCCAAAAACTGTATCGTGAAATGAGCTAGTTCTGTTCTCGGAATCACTTGCCTTCTTACAAAGAGGCTTGAGTGCAGCAAGTTCAAACATTCCTAGTTAGTGTAATCTAACAAGATGTACAACTTAATAGATTCAGCTCATTTCTAAAGTAATTTGTTTAGAAAACAATCATCTTCGTTTTTGAAAACTGTACTGTGTGAAATAAGCTGGTTCTGTTCTCTGAATCAGTAACTTTCTTAAGAAGA
>JAEOAD010001966.1:0-21845 GCA_036365145.1 Orientallactaga sibirica
TCAGGAGGCAGAGAATGGGAGGATCACCTTGAGTTCCAAGCCACCCTGAGACTATATAGTGAATTCAGGTCAGCCTGAGGTGGAAGTTGACCCTATATAAAGTAAAATAGAGGGCTAGAGATTAGAGAAAATGTAGAGGGGAGGAGGGCTCTTATTTTTTTCACGGTAAAGACTAGCACTGGCTCAGGCGCCACCTGGAATTCACTGGTAGCCTCAGGCTGGTCTGGAACTCATCTGATCCTTGTGCCTCTAGTTCTAAGTGCTGGGATTAAAGGCATGTACCACCAAGGGTGGCTTCAGGACCCTGAGCTATCTTCCCAAACCCAAGTTCACCTGTTAAAAAGATCTTTGGGGGCTGGAGAGATGGCTTAGCAGATTCCAAAACGTTGCCCCTACGAAGCCTAAGCATCCTGGTTCAATTCTCCAGGTCCCACGTAAGCCAAATGCACAAGGGGGTGCATGAATCTGAGTTTGTTTGCAGTGGCTAGAAGCCTCTGGTGCGCCCATATCACTCTCCTCTCTCTCTTTCCCCTCTCTCTGTCTCTAATAAATAAATAAAATAAAATATTAAAAAAACATCTTTGGAGTTTGGCATGAGTGGTGGCACATGCTCTAGTAACACTCAGGAGACTTAAGTAGGAGGATCGCCATGAGTTCAGGTGCCCTGAGACTACCTAGTGAATTCCAGGTCAGCCTGGGCTAGTGTGAAACCCTACCTGGAAAGAAACAAAACAAAACAAAACAAACAAGTAAATAAATAAATGATTGATTTATAATCCACAGTTCAATAAATCTCAAGCTTTGCATTGGGTTTCATAATTTCATTTTGTTTTGTTTTTGTTTGAATGTTGAGGATGCAACTCAGAACCCAGATAGGCTAGAGCAATCATCCCTGCTACTGAGCACCCCATCCCAAGTTACTTTACAATCAGATATGCAAGTTGTACACTGGTCTGGCATTTTGTTTGTGGCTGGAGGTCTATAGCATGCTCATTTTCTTTCTCTAGCTGCTTCTCACTCTGTCGCTCTTACATGATAAATAAATAAAACTTAAATACTTTTTAAAAATCTGGACCAATGCAGTGGGTACCTGTAATCCCAGTAGGTGTTGGAGGCAGGGGCAGGAGGATCTCAGTGAGTTGGCAGCCTGGGCTGACCTGTAACTCCCCTCTCTTGTCCCAGGTTGTGGATCTGACTTGACTTGTGTACTGGGATTTAACACAGGTTCTTAGGCTTTGCAAGCTCATGCCCTTAACAGCTGAGCCATCTTTCAGGCCCAGTCTTCCTTATTTTAAAATTGTGTGTGTTTAATTATTTATGTAAAGAGTGACAGAAGAAGGAGAGAGAAAGAAGAAGAAGAAGAAGAAGAAAGAAGAAAGGAGAAGAAGAAGAGAAGAAAAGAAAGAAAGAAAAGAAGAAGAGAAGAGAGAAAAGAACAGGCTGGCAGGGGCCTCCAGCTATACAAACACACCCCAGACACATATTGCCCCTTGTGTATCTGGCTTACATGGGAGCTGGGCAATTGAATGCCGAGGGTTCTTAGGCTGCCCAGGCAAACACCTTAACCGCTCTCTCAAACTTTCTGGAAAGTTCTAACACATCAGTGACAGCAGGGGCGACCCCCTGCTGAGAAACAGGTCAGAACCAGAGGTGGGTACTACTTTCCAAGTCCCATTCTCCACCTTCCTCAGCTAGTCAAGTTCCAAACCACACCCAAAACAGCGCCACCCCTGGTGGACACCAAGTGTTCAAACACTTGAGCCTGTGGGGAACCAGTTCCCAATGAAACCACAACAGAAACCACACTTCTCACTTATATGTTTGGTTGTTTTTATTATTTATTTAGAATATGTCTTGCTTTGTGTCCCAGATGAAGTCCTAAACCTCTTCCTGCCTCAGCCTCTGATGTGTTGGATTACAAGTGTGTGCCAAAACACAGTTTAACCATACATGTCCCCAGAAGATAACATTGAATTTGTCTGAAAACAGAAGTGGATGGTGGGTAAAATAATTTTTAATCATTATCTATATACCTTTCTCTCAAATAAATAAACAAGAATAAAATACTTTTTTTTAAAAAGAAGCTGCAGTGCCAGGCATGTTGGTGCACACATTGAATCCCAGCACTCAGGAGGCCAGAGGGTTGGAGCATCGCGTGATTTTGGGGCCACCCCTGAGACTACATAGTGAATTCCAGGTCAGGCTGAACTAGAGTGAGACCATACCTCAAAAGACCAAAAGATAAAAATAAAACCAGGATGGAGAGATGGCTTGAACATTGGGAACTTGCCTGCAAGCCAAGGGACCAGAGTTCCATTCCCAGGACCCTTGTAAGCCCAGATGTACAAGGTGGTGCATGCATCTGGGTTCATTTGCAGTGGCTGCATAGGCCTTGCTGTGCCCATTCTCCTCTCTGTGTCTCTCCGTGTCTCTTCCCTGTCCCTCTCTTCCACTCTCTGAAATAAATGAAGGAATGAAATATTTAAAAATAAATTTTTAATTTAGGAAAGCCACAGGTTGGCAGATCTTTTGTTTTCATCTTTGTTTTGTTTCTTTTTTTCTCTCTTCCTGTCTCTCTTTATTTCTTTGTTTTTATGTCTTTCTCCTCCTCCCCTCTCTCCTTTCCTCCTCCCACTTCCTTCCCTCAGCAATCTGCTCATCCCTTCAGGTTTTCTTGATTAAATGACCAAGTGGATGATCAAGGCCTTGAGACTCTCAAGTTGCACTTGTCATAGCTAATTAAACTGCTTAAGTTCTAAATTCATTGATATGATTAATATCATCAAGGTTGTTTTATGATCTTTATGTTGATAAATTCAGGTTTGTGTTAGAACTTTAATGTGTTATTAGGATTTTCTTCTTAAGGATCCAGAATTAATCAGTGTTTTCTCAATTGATGTTAAATATAAATCAAGTGGCTTCAGTAAATTCTATAGCTTAAGTATTATGAAAAGATCTCAGACGGAGGACATAGCAAAACCAAGCCACCATCAGAATGCATTGCAGATGGAGTGCCCCATGGCTTTTTATTCTGAATACAAATCAGGAGGAAGCAATAAATTTCTTTTTAATAATGATTCTGGGAAACCTTTTCCCCTGATAGAAGTCCAAAAGTGATTGGGAGAAATTCTTTGCCAGCTAGTCCAACTTGTGTCCAGGTTATATTCCTGGCGTCACTCTTTACCTCTGGAATTTCATTGTGACACTGACAAGATCTCTTGTTTCTTCCTACCTGGACTTAAGTTTCAATGGCTTTTCTCTAAATACTATCATTTTGTTTTTCTACCGAGTTGTTTTCTGGGCTTTTGGACTAATGAGATAACTCCAGAAATGCAATGTGCTCTGTGCTGTAATCTCTTAACAACCTGCTGTGGTGCCTTATTGAGCAAATGGGAAGGTCCCAGTGGTCCCAGTGCTTTTGACCCTGTTGTATTTGCACCATCCCTTTCCTCTCAGAGTTCATTATCAGTTCTTAAATGTAGCTGACCATTTCAGAGGTTTTTTGCTTTTTTTTCTTTTCTTGGTGGTTTGAATGAACTGCTCATGGAGATAGAAAGCAAACTGGCAAGTGGTTCTGATCATATTTATCTTGAAAGGAAATCTGAAATCTCTGATTTTAGGTTTCAGACAGTCAATTCCTTCCTCCCAAAATTGTTTGAGACTGCTCCTGGTTATGCTGTCTCAGCTCTTTTATGTTACTCCACCACAGTCCCATCTGTTTGGGTTTTCTCTTTCACCTAGAGATGACTCTTGAGCTGGTCCTCTCAGCTTCTGAGCTCATCTGAGACTGGCCAAAAAGACAAGGCAAAGAACAGTGAGCATTTCTAATGCTCTGAAGTAACTCCCCATAACTCTGAGCAATCTTCAAAACCTGGTTCTCAGGTGAACTCCTGAAGTGGAGCTGAGGCTTTTACATTCTGTGCCCAGATCAGAAACTTTATGTTTTGTTTTTACCATTTATTTGTTTATTTATTTATTTATTTATTTTATTTTTGGTTTTTTTGGTTTCGATGTAGGGTCTCCCTGGTGCAGAGCTGACCTGGAATTAACTATGTAGTCTCAAAGGTGGCCTCAAACTCTCAGTGATCACCCTACCTCTGCCTCCCGAGTGCTGGGATTACAGGCATGCGCCACCATGCCCAGCTACATTTATTTATTTATTATTTTATTTATTTATTTATTTATTTATATTGTTTTTTGAGGTGAAAGGTTGCACTCTGTTCCAGGCTGACCTGGAATAAACTATGTAGTCTCAGGCTGGCCTCGAACTCATGGCGATCCTCTACCTGTGCCTCCCATGTTTTGGGATTAAGGCGTGTGCCACCATGCCCAGTTTTTATTTATTTTTTTTTACAACAACTTATTTAATTGTAGACAGTATCCCTTGGTACTTCCTCCCTCCACCCACATTCCCCTTCCCCAAATTTCCCTCTCCATCATATCCCTCCCCTCTCAATCAGACTCTCTTTTCAGGGTTGAAGTCATGATCTTTTCTCCAATTATGATGGTCTTACGTGGGTAGTGTCGGGCACTGTGATGTCATGGATATCAGACCATTTTGTGTCTGGAGGGCACGTTGTAAGAGTACTACCCTTCCTTTAGCTCTTACATTTTTTGCCCCATCTTCCTAATGGACCCTGGGCCTTGGAAGGTGGGTTTGAGATGTTTCAGTCTTTGCACTCCTCTGTCCCTTCTCAGCACCATGCCTTCTGAGTCATCCCAAGTTCACCACCATCTGAAAAGAGAAACTTCTCTAACCACGAGTGAAAGTAGCATTAATAGGTGTAGACATTAAGAGAAATGCTTACTGGGCAGTTTAGTGAGCATAGCATATACATTTAGCGTGACACCAGCAGACGTTACACCCTTAGGGCTCATGAGCTACACTCTCTGGTAGGTTTTCAGTAAAACTTTATGTTTTTGGGGGAGTGGGGAGGAAGAGAGAAACAGTAAGTATAAACTGAGGAAGATGAGGTGGTAGGAGTATAGATAAACACAAAATAATCATGGACTCCCAGAGCATTCCCCAACTCACAGTTATTTACTGCAGTTAGGGCAGAGACAGGATGAAACCATCCCTTCTTCAGGCAGATACAACTCTTTGGCAATGGAAGTGGAGATGGTGTAAGAATGCCTGTTTACTGAACATGGTCAAAGTAAGCGGGAAGTGGAGGACAGGAGGTCTACAAAAAAAAGGAGGGAATAGACCCCATGCAGGTGAGACAATTGGTAATGTTAGGTATGCCACCTGCCTCTGCCTCCTGCATGGGTTGTCCCCAGCATCCCCTGGGGTTGTCTCCCTGTAGTGCTTCTGTGGCCACATAACCCACAAATGATGCAAACAGGTTATTTCCTTGCAAAAGTAGCTGTCAGAATAATCTTCTATGTAAGGTAAGCAACTATTGCAGTGAACATTAGACAGCACTTTGCCTCTGATTTAGGAAGAGAGTGCCTTATACACATGTACCTTTCATCCTTTTTCAAATTTTGCCCTCAACAAAGCTCTTTATTATTTATTTTTTTAATTTTTTAATTATTATTTTTTTTTTTCAGGTAGGGTCTCCTCTGGCACAGTCTGACCTGTAATTCACTACGTAGTCTCAGTGGCCTCAAACTCTTGGTGATCCCTCCTACCTCTGCATCCTGAGTGCTGGGATTAAGGCATTTGCCTTCACCTGGCTCCCTGTTTTTATTTTTATTTTAGGCAGGGGGTGAGGATGAGAAAATTAAGTGAACCAGGGCCTCAGCCACTGCAGTCCAACTCAGACACTTGTGCCATCTACTGGGCATGTGGGATCTGGAGGATCAAACGTGGGTCTTAGGCAAGCACCTTAACTGCTATGCCAAGCCATCTCTCAAGCCTCAAGATTTTTTTTTGGTTTTCAAGGCAGGCTCTTACTATGGCCCAGGATGAACTGGAATTCACTGTGTAGTCTCAGGGTGGCTTCAAAATCAGCAGTACTCCTGCCTCTGCCTCCTGAGTGCTGGGATTAAAGGCATGTGCACCACATCAAGCTTAAGCTCTTTTTTAGAAGTTTCTCTTTTATTCTTTTTTATTTTTTATTAAGTAGAAACTTTGTATGGAGGCCACCATGTGTTGGTACCATCATTGTCCTTCTCCTGCTCCCCTCCACTGGGGCCCTCCTCAGCAGGACTGCTCAGTATTCACCATGGAGTTGTGGGTTATGAGTTGTAAAGCAGCTGCCAGTCATCGTGGGGGACAGGGTCGCAATGTCTCTGGATATTCCCTCCATCTGTCTGCCCTCTCTTTACAAATTCCCCCAGCCTTGGTGGGTATGCTTTAATGTTGAGCTTTCAGTAACTTCAAATGCACCAAAGCAGAAATCCCAAAGCTGCTGAGACCTCAACAAACTCTTTTAAAACATAATTTAGCTGGGCATGGTGGTGCATGCCTTTAATCCCAACACTTAGGAGGCAGAGGTAGGAGGATCGCTGTAGAGTTTGAGGCCAGCCTGAAACTGCACAGTGAGTTTCAGGTCAGCCTGAAAAAGAATTTGCCTGTGCATATACGCAGGCAGGCACACAGAGACCTCTTAACATGCAAATTAGTGTCCCCTCTGGCTTTATGTGGATGACTGGGGATTTGAACAGGGTGCCAGCAGGCTTTGCAAGCAAGCACCTTTAACCTCTGAGCCATCCTTCCCACAAAGCTCTTGACCATCATGAAGCTGTCTCAAGTTTCCCGCTGTAATGATGGGGATTAGCTTTTTGTGCCTGTGGCCTCCATTGGCTCTGGCTGACACAGTGTATCACTGTTGATTTCTAGTCCAGGTAACAGGTCACTACCTGATTCTTTGATCCGAAGTAGCCCATGCTTCTTCAGGGCCCCACAAGTCCGTGTGGAGCATCTGTCTGTTCAGAACTTCAAAAGGTGCCATTGTCACCATCTACGAATCCCTCCACTGGAAATTGGTCACTTTACTCAGGACATTAAAATTCAAGAATCCAAGCCAGGCGTGGTGGGGCACGCCTATCATCTAACACTCAGGAGGCAGAGATGGGAAGATTGGCATGAGTTCAAGGCCACCCTGAGACTACATAATGAATTCCAGGTCAGCCTGGGCCCATTCATCACTCTCTATCTCAAACCCTGTTCACTGCCAGCATTCTGCCAGCAGCACCATTCATTCATGTCATTTCTTTTTTTTTTTCAGAGGTGGGGTCTCACTCCTGGCCCAGGCTGACCTGGAATTCACTATGTAGTCTCAGGATGGCCTTGAACTCAGCCATCCTCCTACCTCACCTCCCGAGTGCTGGGATTAAAGGCATGCGCCACCGCCCAGCCTATGTCATTTCATTTTTAATTATCATTATCATTATTATCATTATTATTGTTTTTTTTTCCATGGTAGAGTCTCACTCTAGCTCAGGCTGATCTAGAATTCACTGTGTAGTCTCAGGGTGGCCTTAACTCCAGCAATCCTTTTACCTCTGCCTCCCGAGTGCTGGGATTAAAGGCATGCCCACCACACCAGCTCTTTCTTTCTCTTTCTTTCTTTCTTTCTTTCTTTCTTTCTTTCTTTTTTTATGTCTCTCTCTCTCCTCCCTCCCTCTCTGCTTTCATCCCTCCCTTCCTCCTTTCCTTCCTTCTTGATTCCTTCTTCCCCTTTCTTTCTTCTTCCTCCCTGAGCTAGCATGAGACCCTGTCTCAAAAAAAAAAAAGTAAAATGTGGGCTAGAGATTGAGAGAGAGATTGAGGGCCAGAGAGAGAGAGAGGCAGTATTCTTATTTTTTCATGGTAAATTCTCCTCTAGCTCAGCTTCATCTGGAATTCACTAGGTAGTCTCAGACTGGCATGGAACTCATGGCGATCCTGCTTCCACTGTCTCCCAATCCATGGTGACCCCATTCTGGAAGCCTGTCAGACATAATAATAACCTTAGCCTGCATTGGGCCTTGTCATTTTGGAACTTTCTTCTTGCAATCCAATTTTATCACGCGGCGTAGGTTAAAAGGGGGCTGAGGGGCTTGAGAGATGGCTCAGTGGTTAAGGCGTTTGCCTGCAAATCTAAAGGACCCAGGTTCAACTCACTTGGGACCCATATAAGCCAGATGCACAAAGGCACACATCTGGAGTTCATTTGCAGTGGCTGAGAGGCTGCTGGCATACCCATTCTCTATGTGTCTTCCTCTCCCTCTCTCTGTCTCTCTCTGGGTCACTCTCAAAAAAAAATAGTAAGAGAGTGCTCACTCTCTCTTCAGAGCACGTGAGACTAAAATTGGGATGATACACAGAAGATTAGAATGGCCCCATGCACAAGGATGACATGGAAATTCGCAAAGCATACCATATTAAATTTTTTTAGTTTATTTTATCAGCCAGGCATGGTAGCGCATGCCTTTAATCACTGGAAGTCAGAGGTAGGAGGATCACCATAGGTTCAAGGCCAGCCTGGGAATACCCAGGATTCTAGGTCAGCCTGGGCCACAGTGAGACCCTTCCTTAAAACAAAACAACAAGGGCTGGAGAGATGGCTTAGTGGTTAAGGCGCCTGCCTGCTAAGCATAAGAATGCTGGCCCCAATCTCCAGTGGTTCCAGTCTCCAGGTCCCACGTTTAGCCAGATGCAAAGTGATGCAGGGGCACAATGCTGCCCTTGCCCACAAGGGGGCGCACACATCTGGATTTCGTTCACAGCAGCTGAGACTGCTGGCGCGCCCATCTCTATCTGTCTCCCTCTACCTCTCTGTCTGTCTGTCTCTCTGTGTGTCTCTCTCCAAAAATAAATAAATTAATAAAAAAAATTTTTAAAACAAAACAACAAAATTATATAATTTATCAGAGAGTCGGGGTTCCATATTTAAAATAAAAACAGTATGGCAGTCAGATGTGGTGTCTCACCTTTAATGCCAGCACTCAGAGGTTGAAGTGGGAGGATAACTGTGAGTTCAAGTCCAGTATGGAGCTACATAGTATGTTCCAGAACCATCTGGGCTACAGTGGAACCCTACTTTGGAAATAAAATTAAAAAACAACAAAACAAAACCACACACAACGCCATGTAGTAGCTTATTACTATCCTTATAGACACAGCCTGGGATCTCCTAACATTTGCCAGGTCTCAGTAATTTAAGCCTTACAGTGGATGTTTTCTGGGCAGTAAGGAATTGTTAAAGATGATGTATCAATCATATTTGTATTTAGAAGTTTCTGTAGAAATTATTAGGGCACTGGGAACTGGGTGGGGGCCATAGTTCAGTGGAAAGGACTTGTCTGATGCATGCAACACCCTGGACTCCCTGGTACTGCAAAAAAGAATATCTATAGGGTTGAAGAAATGGCTCAGTGGTTATGTGCTTGCCTGCAAAGCCTAACAACCTAGATTTGATTGCCCAGTACCCAAATGGCACAGGCATTTGGATTTCATTTGCAGTGGCTGAAGGCCCTGGCACTCCCATTCACTCTCTCTCTCCTTCTCTGTCTCTGTATCTCTTTCCATGCAAATAAAAAATACACTTTTTATCCGGGTATGTTGGTGTATGCCTTTAATCCCAGCACACAGGGGGAAAAGGCAGGAGGATCATTTAATTCAAGGCCACCCTGAGACTACATATATATATATATATATATATGTATATTTTTGTTGTTGTTTTTCAATGTAAGGTCTCACTCTAGCTCAGGCTGACCTAAATTCAGCCTGTAATCTCAGGGTGGCCTTGAACTTACAAAAGATCTTCTTACCTCTGCCTCCCAAGTGCTGGGATTAAAAGTGTACCACCCATCCGGCTGGTAGCTGTGTATTTTAAAAATTTTTTTTTTTGAGATAGTGTCTCCTCTAGTCTAGCTGACCTTGAATTAACTATAGCAAAGGATGTCCTTGAACTTCTGATCCTCCTCAGTCCACCTCCCAATGGTTGGGATTTTATGCATACACCACCACACCTGCTTTAGACAATGCTGTGGGAAGATTAAAAGTCAATAAAATAATAATTAAAAAATAAAATAAAATAAATTGCACCTAGACAATGCTGTGGGTTAAACCCAAAGGGTTTAAGCATACAATACAGTTTCTACCAATGGAGCTAAATCCCCAGCCCAATGTAGGACTTTTTTTTAAAGAAAAATGTTATTTATTTATTCACTATTTTATTTATTATGAGAGAGAATATGGATGTACCAGGACCCGTAGCTGCAAATGCATGCACCACCATGTACGTGCATCTGACTTATGTGTGTTATGAGAGTCAAACCTGCTTCCTTGCAGGATTTGCTTAGGCATTGACCACCAAGCTGTGCTTGCAGCCATGTGTAGAACATTTTATACGGCCATTTTCTTATTCCATCTTCAATAGCCATTTTGTAAATCACGTACAAAGGCCTTACTTCAGATCCTTTTTTTGTTTTTGTTTTTCGAGATAGGGTCTCATTCTAGCCCAGGCTGACCTGGAAATTCCTCCTGTATTCTCAGGTGGCCTCGAACTCACAGTGATCCTCCTGCCTCTGCCTCCCAGTTCTGGGATTAAAAGCATGTGCCACCACGCCCAGCTTTAGTCCTTTTTATCATTAACAAGAGTTAGAAATGTATGGAAAGATTTTTGTGGAATCACTGTTATATGTCCCAGTTTATTCTGCATGTGAGAGGAGATCATTTGTAGCACCCGGGTCTCAACTTTTCAGTGAATCATTTCCTATCATTTCTTCCTTCTGTTTTTCATGCATGCCTCACTAAATCTTGAGAGTTGGACAGCTGAGAATTCATTATGTCTGGAAGCCACTTCAGTTGGCTAGTGACTTCCAAATAGCTAGGTGCTTATTATGATAATACAGTGGATATTTGTAAACCTTAAAGGGTATACTTTCATATGAAATCTGTGCCATGATTTTTTTTGCATGTGGATCAGAGACTGTATTAACAAAGAATACATGTTTTCAAATGCAACTTGGAGTTAAGAATGAATGGTAAAAGTTTCTTCTTGGAGGAGGGCGGAAGTTCTCTCTGATATAGTGGAGGACAGATGCACTGACTTTGTGTGTGCACAGATGGAGAGGCAGAGTAGAATGCTGGATGTCTTCCTCTGTCAGTGTTCTGATTTCCTTCCTTTTGGGGCAGGGTCTTTGAATCTGGAGCTGCTATTTTTGAGCCAGGCTGGCTGGACATGAACTGCAGTGATTCTCACCAGCTCACAATCCTTAGGACTGGGTTATATGCATATGTGGCCATACCCACCTTTTATTATGTTTGCTGAGGCTTCACGTCCCAGGTCCTCAGGCTTAGAGAACAAGTTCTCTTACCCACTCATCCATATTCCCGGCCCCAAAGAATTGACTTATAATGTCATCTGTATGCTGTAGTCTGAAAAACTTAATAACACATTGAATTGGCAAGTCAAATTGACAAGATTAGAACATCTTTATTCAATTATTGCCTATTTTTTGCCCCACTCTGTCTCTTAGAGTTATGGTCTCTCGCTTAGAATTATAGGAGTGTTGCTCTAAAATCTCATTTAATTCTATCATGCTTTTGTACAGACTTAGAGAGTATAAAGGGGAAAATGGTTATGCAATAGCTGAACCATCACAGGTTATCGATGCTTAATGGCAGCACAAATCTCTTCCATTTTGCCAAGGAAGAGCGTGTGCTTGCTGTATCCTAAAGGAAACAGGAGATTCATGCTCTCAGTGCCACCTTTCCTTTGATAAGTGTGTATTATTGCACCTATGATGTTGAGATGGGATGATTGCCATTGGGTTTCAGGCTGGCATCAGCTCCTACTACACATCCATGACAACAGGGCTTGACACCTGCTGAGGAAAGCAAGGTCAGAACCATAGATGGGTACTACTTTTTCCAAGTCTGCTTCTCCATCTTCTTCCAGCTAGGTCACAGTGCCATTAATCCCAGCCCTTTGGTGGCAGAGGTAGGAGGGTCCGCCATGAGTGTGGGGCTGCAACCTGTGACTACATAGTGAATTCAGGTCACCCTGGACTAGTGAAATCCTATCTTGAAAGAAACAAAACAAAACAAATAATTGTATAATCACAAGTTCGATAAATCTCAAACTTTGCATTGAGTTTCATGCATTCATTTGTTTGTTTTGTTTCACAGTTGAGATGGAACTCAGACTCAGATAGGCTAGGCAATCATTTCTGCCCTAGGCTGAACCCCATCCCAAGGTTACTTAACATCAGATACACAGTTGGCACACTGCTCTGGTGTTTGTTTGTAGTGGCTGGAGGTCCTTACGTGCTCATTTTCTCTCTAACACCTCTTTCTTTCTCTCTCTCTCTCTCTCTCTCTCTCTCTCTACACACACACACACACACACACACTCTCACACACAAATGATACATAAATAAAAAATTAAAATATTTTAAAAATCTGGATCAATGCGGTGGTGCACCTTTAATCTCAGTAGATATTGGGCAGAAGCAGGAGGATCTCAGTGAGTTGGTGGCCAGCCTAAATGACCTGTAACTTCCTCTCTTGTCCCATGCTATGTATCTGACTTGACTTGCATACAAGGAATTTAAGTTGACCTAAGTTGAGGTTCTTAAGCTGCAAGCACTTGCCTTAACTGCTGAGCCATTTTCTGGGCTGATCTTCCTTTTTTAAAATTAATATTTTAAAATTAATATTTATATGAGAGCGACAGAGAGAGGAGAGGGAGAGATTCAGGCGCTGGGGTCTCTAGCCACTGCTGGCAGACTCTAGATGCATGCACCAACTTGTGTATCTGGCTTTCTTGGGTCCTGGGAATCAGGCCTCAACCAGGGTTCTTAGGCTTCACAGTCAAAGGCTTATCCCGCTGAGCCATCTTTCCCACCCCAGATGCCCTGTTTTAACCCCTTGCCTTTGTGAACCAAGTTCCCAAAAAGACAGCCACACCTACATTTCTGAGATAGAACTTCTGATTGTGGAGAGATGGTATGGTCAGATTCAAAGTCCAACTTTCTAGAACTAATATTAATCCTTGCAATGTTCTGTGTGTCTGACTAACATCCTCTTGACGATCAGTGGTGTTTTAAAAAATATTTTTTTATTTATTTGCTTGAGAGAGAGGCGTCAGAGAGGTCAGAGAGGGCAGCAGAGAAAGGGAGAACAGGCACAGCAGGGCCTCCAGGCACTGCAAATACACTAAGACACATGTACCCCCTTGTGCATCTGGCTTACATGGAACTGGGCAACTGAACTGGGGTTCCCTAGGCTTTGCAGGCAAACACCTTAACCGCTCTCTCAAACTTTCTTGAAAGCTCTAACACATCCATGACATGGAGGTTCTTGACCCCTGCTGAGAGCTTGAGTCAGAACCAGAGGTGGGTACTTTCCAAGTCCCATTCTCACCTTCCTCCAGCTAGGCCACAGTGCCAAGGTTCCAAACCACCAAAAACAGCACCACCCTGGTGGACATCAAGTGTTCAAACACTTTGAGCCTATTGAGGACAGTTCCCCGATGAAACTACAACAGAAACCACACTTCGCACTTCGTTGGTTTGTTTATTATTTATTTAAGGAGGTCTTGCTCTGTATCCCAGGATGATCTCAAACACTCTTCCCGCATCAGCCTCCGGAATGATTGGATTACAAGTGTGTGCTGACACACAGTTTAACCATACATCTGAAGATAATATTACAGTACATCTGAAAACAGAAGTAGATAGTGGGTAAAATAATTTTCAATTATCTCTCTATATTCCTGTCTCTTAAATAAATAAACAAAAATAAAATAACTTAAAAAGGCTGGAATGCCAGGTGTGTTGATGCACAACGAATCCCACTGCACTCAGGAGGCAGAGGTTGGATGATTGCTGTGAGTTCTAGGCCACCCTGAGACGACATAGTGAATTCCAAGTCGTCCTGAGCTAAGTAGATGACCCTACCTAGAAAAACCAGAAGGTAAAAAAATTAATCCAGAGATGGAGACCTTGGCTTAGTGGTTAAGCCACTTGCCTGGAAAGCCAAGGGACTCTGGTTCTATAAATAAATAAAAATAAATAAAAGCCTGGCCTGGTGGTGCACACTTTTAATCCCAGCATTTAGGAAGGAAATGGGAGGAATACCGTGAGTTCAAGACCACCCCTGAGACTACATAGTGAATTCCAGTTCAGCCTGAACTACAGTGAGACCCTACCTCAAAAAACCAAATAAAACATACAAAATAAGCAAAAACAAAACAAACAAACAAAAAGCCTGGCATGGTGACACACACTTTTAATCCCAGCACTATGGGCAGAGGTAGAGGAGGATCACAAAAGTAGAGGTCACCTGTGACTACATATTCACTTCAGGAGTCAATAGCTAGACTGATACCCTACCTGAAGAAAAAAAAAAGGTAAAATGAGGGCTAGAGATTGAAGACTCTTATTTTTTTCCTGATAAGGTCTCGATCTAGCCCAGGCTGACTGGAGTTTCACTAGGTAGTCTCAGGCTGGCATAGAACTCATGCTGATCTCCTTCCCACTGTCTCCCAATCCATGGTGACTCCATTTTTGAGGCCATCCCAACCTAACAGTAACCTTAGCCTGGATTGGGACTGGTAATTTTGGAATTTTTTTTTTTTTTTGCAGTAGGGTCTCACTCTGGTCCCAGGCTGACCTGGAATTAATATGTAGTCTCAGGGTGGCCTCAGACTCGCAGCAATCCTCTACCTCTGTCTCCCAAGTGCTGGGATTAAAGGCGTGCGCCATACGCCCGGCTGTAATTTGGAGATTTTTACATAACAACCCAATAGTATGCTGCCATGTAGGTGAAAAGGGAGCTGAAATGCAGAAACCACAACAGTGGCTCTAAATTTAAAATGGAGAGATGATTCAGAAGTTTATCACTCTTGCCTGAAAAACCTAACAGCCCAGAGTTCGATTCCCCTAGTACCCAGGCAAAGCTGGATGCAAAATGGCACATGCATGTTGTGTTCATTTACGTCAGCTAGAGGTCCTGGTGCACTACATTTCTCTCTCTCTCTCTTTCTCTCTCTCCTTGTAAATAAATAAATAATTTTTATTAAAAATTAGAGCAAATATAATGAGATAAAGATTGATATAACTGCTACAACCCAACAAAATCTCACCACTTATTTCCATATAGATATATTAAATAGAAACAGTTTGGACTAGATCAGCTCTGAGGTGCTTTCCAGATCAAGGTAAGAAATTAAACAACCACACATTAGAATACACATCAAACTACGACAAAATAGATCAATTGAAGCAAACCATGAAGGGCAGAGCAAATGAACCTCAATTTTAAAAAAGTAACTAAAAGTTTTAATATTATCTTATTCATTAAAAAGTGGTAAAAATAATACAATTAGTTCCTCTATACCTTTAACTTACTCAGTTTTCTTTAAAGTTAATATCTTTTATAATATGTGTATTAGTATTTGTCAATACTAAGTTGAGAACATTACTGTCAAAGCTTTCTTTTCTTTTCTTTTCTTTTGTTCTCAGATTTTACCAAATTTCCACTAATTGCCTTGTTCGTTTTCAGGATTCAATCCAAAATGGTTCATTCTATTTAGTCATCATGTCTCCTTAGCTCCTCAGGTCTCTGAAGTTCTTTTGCGTTTTAGCGTTTTTTTAACTCACACTATTTTAACAGTCCCAATCTCTATGGTCATGTGTCCCAAGATAAGACCACTGACTTCCAACAACTCCTCATTCAAAAATACAGACTAGAATTTCTAAGAGTCATACTTAAAAACTTCTGTCCCTGAAACTATCATATGACCAGTTACCAACTCTAAACCCTAGAAATACTTCAATAATTCTTCTCTTTTCAGCTGTTACTGACATGTCAGGGATACTTTCTCTTGTTTAGCTTGCTACACATAACCCACCTTTAGTTGGAACAGGTTTCTGTGGTAGTTGTTGTGTAGGGTCTTGTTGGCCTTGATCAATCCTACAAAACTCCAAGTCCCTTCTGCAACATCTAGCAAGCACTGAAACAGGTCTCTTTTTAATGCTACCACTACTACCTCTCTGGGAACACTTCCAGTATCAGTACATGGATTACATCCCAAGATAAGTCTATGCCATCTGCTTCTGGACTGTTAGAAATGGCTATACCAAAATGAACACAAAATTTGGTCCCTTGCAAGTTCTTTTCATTGGCCCCCATTTATGTCCTGCATAGAATCAAGATGGTAGATGGCAAATAAGCTCAGATACAGTCTCAGCCCAGTTGTAAGGAGAGATTCAGACACACTCAGGAGGTGCTAGCTTTGGAGGTTGCTTGCTAGTATCCCATTTACAGTATATGATTTCATCTCATTGGGCCTTAATTGCCTTATCTTGTTAAAAAACTCACCACCACATTTATAGAATGATTGTGAGAAGTAAAATGAAATAGCACTTATGGATTACCTACCTCATTGACAGGTGTACAGAAGACTGTCCCATAGGCACATGAACATTCAGAGCATCATCCCCTGCCACCCACACTGACTGCTGCTCTCATAACCACAGCCCATGGTGAATATGAACAATCCCACTGAGAGGCCCTCCAGTGGAATGGGGGCAAGGAGGCAGAAATGGTAGCAACACATGATGTGTGCATACAAAATTTCTACATAATACAAAAAGATGTTTACCTTGTAGACCACTAGTGATTACCCAGGGAAATATATACCTTTCACAGTGCATTACATCATTCTTCTGCTTGACATCAGTGAATTCTTTTTCCTTTTCAATGGATACTCTAGAGTTATTATGGTTTTGCTATTGACCTTTCCCCTTGAAGTTTAATCAAACTGTTACTGTGCAGAACTGAAATGTTAAATAATGTGAGAAAGTTAGTTGCTCATTCCTGAATAGCTCCCTGGTGAGATTAGCCATGACAGTTGCTGAGAGTGTTTGACAAGGATTAGCATACACCCCCTTCTTATCAAGAAAATGTAGAAGTGGGGGCCTGGCAGGGCATTGATCTAAATTTCCATGGCAGCACCAGGATGAACCATCTACCTGTAGTGTGATTTGCAATCGCCAAGATTATAAGAATCACTGCAATGAACACTAAGAAAGAAATCATAAGGAAAACAGAAGTCTTCCTACTCCTTGAGAAACTTAAAGAACTTTCTCTAAATTTAGTGGTATCTTTGGCTTCCCTGAGTATCTACTAGTGAAATGTTAATTTGAAATGATAAGGAACAAGAAATATAAGGAAAAGATAATAGGAAGGGATCAGAAAAAATGCATAAACACGTAGTTCATCTGAGTAAATATCTAATGGATTTTTGCTTTCTGTGCCTAGCAGGATACTCACTCTCTGTTACTATACTAGATTCAAGCGTCATTACCTATACGTATGACCTTAAATAACGTTATAATCTCACAGTGTCTCATTTTCTTCCTCCATGGCAGGGGATAATAGTAGTTTCTACTTCACAATGTTGTTATGAGATTTCAGTGTGTACCATAGCAGTTCTTGGGTCAATGAATATATAAGTTGATATCATTTTAACATTTAACATTGTTCTTGATTCCAGAATAGATACTACCTTTCAAGTTTTAAAACTGACTTCATGCATCTCCCTGAAAACAATCTCAGGCCTGTGACATTTTCATGGACCAATTTTCTTTGTGGACTCTGCTCATTTCAACTGGCCTCTGTCTATTGATTGGTTAAGTTTCTAGTCCAAGCAGGATAACTACGGAATTCATGTTTGGAATAGATGTTTCAGTGCACTTATGTTTCATGGAATATTATTTCAATAGGTGCTGGGCAACATACTGTATGCAGTCAAAATTACTGCTTTGGCTGGCATTGTGTTTTATTTTTATTTTTGAATGCCAACAAAACTGTCAGTCATCACTCAGTGGATCACACAGTTTCCGTGGCAGCCTAATAGAGATGAAATGGGTGAGAGGGAGGTTCTCTACTGGCATCCACTGGACCCTTACTCCTTTATTCCAATGTTCTTGTCCTTGTGTTTCAGTGACTCTGATTTTTAAATTTTTTTGTAAGCCATCTCACTTTCTTTTTGGAGATAATTCTATACAGATTAATAAATTATTAATTGCATGGTGTTAAGCAAAGTTGATGAGAATGTTTTCTAGTTTGTATAATGTAGCCTGTCGATATCTACTCTGGCTCTCTCACCTGTTCTCATGCGTCGTCATATAAGACAAGTTTCTTCAGGCTTTGTCAATCCTGAAAGTTGTGTAGTTCCAAAGAATTATTTTCAATATTGGAAAATAGGTAAAATGGACACATATAATGTTAACCTGATTTAAACTAGGAAGAAAAAGAACATGATAAATTTCTCCTTGTCTTACTCAAATCCCTAATTCCTTCTAAAGTCTGTTCCTTTTTCTTGAGTCAAAAACTTTGCATATATATTCTAGATCAGGGGTCCAAAATGATTTTGGAAAAACAAGGAAATGGTAGAGGCCCATGATGACACATGGAATTTAAAACGTGGAATATCTGACCCTGGTCAAGCTTCTTGTGACCCTTCTTTCAGTAGGACTTGCATCATTTCCTTGTTCAAGAATGTAAATCATATGCACATTCTGGGCTGGCTGAAACACCAAAGTCCTCTGGAATCAGTACATCTTTCATTCATCAGTCACTGTCAGTGGATTTTTGACTAAAGCATAGACTGGATGATGAGTTTTCTGAAGTGGTGGGACAAAGTGATAAACAAGACCCAGTTAAACTGTCACGATGTTCCAGACAGACAAAGCAGGAGTTTTCACCCTATGAATCTGTTGTCCTTTACTTTTGGGAAAGCTTGTTGCAAAGGCAGAGGATTTCAGAACTCTTGGCATCATTCTGTAAATCTCCAGTCCAGCCTTGCAGACAGGCATCCACCCTTCTGATGAAGCAGTTCAAGACTGGGAGGAAAGGACAGATGAGGCCAGTGGCATCTCTGTGAAGGGGAGACATGGAAGTCTCAGGTGGTTCCGCTCTACTGGGCTCCAAGCCCGAGGTTTCTTTGCTGCTGAGACAGCCAGTGTGGCTGCGAGGGTCAGGCAGGTGGAAGGACCAGCGTTTGCAGGAATAAGTCGCCATTTGATTTTGCATCACATCAGTTCTGAAAGCATTAGGAAAGAAGGTCGAGGGACCCTTTAAAGAAAGCCTTCAGCACAGCCAGACCTCAGGGTAGGGCAGCTTCAAGTTCACCTCAGATATCAGGGTGAAATGGTGTAACATATTTGTCATTTGTGGCAGTTCTGTTTCCTGCATTTTACTCAAGAACATATGAATACCAAAACCAGCTGAAAGCAGAGTTCATTCCTGTACATTGCATTGTCAGATAAAGGACAGAATTCTGGCTTGCAAGCTGCAATTAGTTCCTTTATCTCGTAACAAGGGCACAGATTTCACTATGACAAGTATTGAATAAAGCGCCATCAGTGGCTTGTGGTAGGAACACTTGTACTTTGAACTGTACACTATGTCACTAGCTCCTCTTTGGGGTGTACCTTAATTTTTTAGGGAAAGATAAACTGTAGGCTCAGCAAGGCGTACTTCCCTTCCTCGTTAATATTTTTTCATCCATGTAATCTTTGCCTGCAGAGAATATGTTTGGTTCAGGAATGAGTGATCCAGAACACTCTTCTGAAGCATGCACACTGACATCTCTATATTTTTGTTCGTGGAAATAACAGACCAATGTATCACCCTCAGTAAACTTAGAAAACAGTATAAATCATCAGCCTTGGTCCATGACTCCTGAGGTGGCAATGCAGGCTATTTTCAAAAGATGTGTGATAAGCACTATGGTTTAAAATGTACTGTCTTCTTTTTGTTCGTGCTGTGGGAGGTGGGCATAGAGTTGTCTCAGTGAGTGGTGTGTGGTTGTGAGGAAGCTTGGAATTTGAACAGTCAGACCTTCCAAAAGAAGAGACAGAGGCCTCATTGGCACCATTGCATTCCCACTTGTCACTATTTTGCAGGAAAAATTGATTAAATACACTTTCCTTTTGAGTCAGTGCCTTACTCTAGTGTAGGATGTCTTGGACCTCACTCTGCTAGCCCAGGCTGACCTCAAACTCCGAAAGATCCTCCTGCCTCAGTGTTTCCAGTGCTGGGATGCAAGGCATGCACCAAACCTCTGTCCTTGTTTTTATTGCTTTAATCTTTGTTCTTCAAGACTAAAAGCTAGGACACATCTCAAGAAGTCATTTGAAAATTTCTGTTCTTTAATAAAAGAATTTTATCTGAGGAATATGACTTTTTTTTTTTGGATTGTCTAGGTTGGGTCTCACTCTGGTCCAGGCTGTCATGGAATTCACTCTAGCCTCAGGGTGGCCTCAAAATCCAGGTGATCCTCCTAGCTCTGCATCACATGCTGGGATTAAAGGCATGTGCCACTATACCCGGCTGAGAATATGACTTTTTATTTACAAAGGTCTACATATGTTTGGAGGGTTTGGATTGGAAATTCTACAGGTTAAGTGCAGCTATTGGACTAATAATGTCTCTTGTAAAAGCCTTAGGGAATCACTTCCCAACTGACAGATATATCTGACACTTGGCTGTGCTGCCAGAGTCAACTACCTAGGAAGCAGTTTAATAGCTTGGTTTTGACTGGAGAGATGGCTTACTGGTTGGTACTTGCACTACAAGTCAAGGTCTGAGGATCTATTCCCTAGTAAGGGAAGCCAGATGCAAGGTGCCACATGCATCTGGAGTTCGTTTGCTGCAGCTGGAAGCCCCTGACATACCCATTCTCCATTCTCTCTCTGCCTCTTTCTCTCTCTCTCTCTCAAATAAATAAATTAAAAAAATTATTTAATTTTTGAATAACTAATATAAAATTATTTGGAAAGGATGATGCTCTTTAATGTGCAAAATAATTCCTGGTGGCAGATTAGCCAACAAGCATCAATATTCCTCATTCTGATTCTATAAACTAGGGTACTGAGTCTAGAGTCTTCCATTGTACCTGGAGTGTTTGAGAATATGTACTTATAGCCCCAGTTAAATGACTGTAAAACCATGAGTCAAGTACACTGGAAGGTAGAATGAGGCACCAGTTTTTATGTGGCTACATGTCTGTGTATTTGTCAGTCCATACTACCTTTAGGGAGCCAGATTTTCCTGTGGAACAAATTGGAAAACTTCTGAAATCAAGAGTGTAAACCTTTTCACTTTCTGAATTTTTCAGCTCTGTTTAACCTCATCCCTGTGGGTCTTCGACTGGTGGCTATTGAAGGAGTTCAAACCAAGCTGTATTTGGCAGTGAACAGTGAGGGACACTTGTACTCCTCAGTAAGTCTTGGTGTGCATGTCTTCACTATCCCGTTTTTCATCTGCTACCAAATAAAATGTGCTGACTCTGTTTTGGGTTAGATTTTGGTGAGGAGATGAATATTGGTTTAATATGGATATAGGTTGGTTTGGAAAGGCAAGTTATTTTCCTTTGAAATTTTTATCTTAACTAACGTATCATTTGAACTTAACATGTCTAATGTAAAATCAAAATTTCACTTAAAAGTCTTCCCTACAGTGCCATTGGGTTATACATATCATAAAATGGTCTCTGGCTTTGTGGTTGTAGGAAACAAAACTATTGCTTGACTATATAAGCAAATATTTTCCACCTTTATCCTAAAAGAACTAATGAGATCTCTGTCTCTCTCAAATCAGCTCTAAGACACAAGACCAGTACTAGAAGTGCTTGCAGTGATTTGTTGCTCATCTGTTCAATTACTTGAGTTGCCCATCTGTCTTTACTTATTTTCAACTTTCAAAAT
Organism: Orientallactaga sibirica; assembly: GCA_036365145.1. NCBI lineage: Eukaryota > Metazoa > Chordata > Mammalia > Rodentia > Dipodidae > Orientallactaga > Orientallactaga sibirica. The sequence continues at coordinate 21,661 of JAEOAD010001966.1, forward strand.
TTAATTGTAAAACATTGTAGGATACATTGTCATAATTCAGTGAGTGTACAATGTGTAATGGTCAAATCAGGGAAATAAGCATTTCCATCTCTTCTTCCTAGTGAATTCCAGGTCAGCCTGGACACCATGAACCCTACCTCAAAAAGCCATATAAAAATTTGCGTTCAGAGACAGAAAATTCCATA
>JAEOAD010000350.1:0-22063 GCA_036365145.1 Orientallactaga sibirica
GTGAATGTATATAAATTTTTATATATATCTCAATAGGATTAGGTTTAAGGCCATATGTAAATGTGTATCCATCAACACAGAAACATACACACACAACACACACACACACACATATACATACATACATACATATATACATACATACATACATACATACATAATTTTTTTTTGGAGGGGGTACAAGGTAGCAATGGCTGTAGCCAGGCTAACACAAATTCACTGTGGAATCTCAGGCTGGCCTTGAACTTCCAGCCAAAGCCTTATAACATGTACTTATTCACAATTTGGTTTCCTGGAAAAGTTAGAATAACTTCTAAGTGTCAATCTCAAATTCAATCCTTCTAATGTCTAACATACATAGTAAGTGCCAGAGCATTCTCTGGATCTCAGTTGAAGGGAGGCTTCTGTGATGTCGACTTTTCGTGTGATGACACCATGTGACTCTGTTCTTGTGTCTGTGTTATTTTCTTTCCCAGGTGATCTGCGGGAAAGTTTCTGAAACCAGCACTGAATTTTCTCTATCATCAAAAAGGCCTCCATAGCCATCTGTGTGTCTCCTGCAAAGATGGAACACATAGGGTTTTCTGTAATTTTCAAGATTATCAGGTTGTCTCCTTAGCAGGACCTAATAGACGTTTGCCAAATGGGTTTGTGTCATCCCGGCAAACACTACTATGCCTGGCATTTAGGCAATGTAAAGTCAAAGCTTCAGTCTTTTCGATCGTAATTCATTTGATTCATTGTATATTTTAGTTTTTCTTTCTTTCTCTGTTGCTTGCTTGCTTGAGTCTTTGCTGTCTGTCCTTCTTCCTTCCTTTCGTTTCTTCCTTCCTTTGCTTTCTTTCCTTCCTTCCTTCCCTTGTTTTTTCTTTTTGTTATTTTTGCTTTGCGATGTTTTGCAAGTGTGACTGAATGAAGAAATGACATCCTGGCGATTTTCCATTACTTACCCTTGTTGTGGTCCATCACCACACCTGCATCCCACCGTGTTGTCAGAAAGGTTTTCAAGCGCCTCCTTCTGGCGACTCCGTGCCTCAAGGTACACTTTCCAAGTCTGAGCTTCTCGATTCCTTCTGCCCACTCTTCAGCTCATAAGGCTTATAAGGAATTAAAGGGAATTTCTGGGCTGGAGAGAATACTTAGGGGTTAATGCGCCTGGCTACTAACCCTAAGAACACTGGTTGAATCCTCAGTGGGATTTCAGTCTCCAGGTGCCACGTTTAGTCAGATGCAAGATTACGCAAAGGGTGCAATGCCGCACTTGGACACAAGGGGCGCGCACATCTTGTATTTCTGCACAGCAGCTGAGACACTGCCTGCCCGCCAATCTCTGACACTCCACCAGGTCTGCTGGGTTTGCAGAAGTGTGAGCCTCACTCAGGCAGAAAAAGACGCTCAAAACTCCTACTGAATATCTTAAAACCTCTGTCAGTTCTGGAGGTCCCAGACAGATGTGAGCAGATGACTCAGGTGCTTGTCCGGGCCCCGTTTTCTCCCACGCAGAGAGTCCCTGGAACACCCAGGCCTTCTCCTGGCCTGTCCGGCCCCAGATTCTCTAACCTCAGGTGAACGCGTTGCGGTCGCGAGGTTAAGAAAATCTGCTCGTTCAAAAAACGCTCCAAATGGCCGCCTGAGTTTGGACTGCTGAGCCAGGGGACAGGCGGTGGCGGAAAGGTCTTTTGGAAATGGGCGATATCTTACATTTCATACCATCACTCTTAGTTACGAGAATACCGGAAGGGGGATGTCTGAAAAATGAACAAACAGGTCACAGAGGGTGTGTTTTCCTAGGAATGGCCCAGCCTAACTAAGGAGATCGTGGAGGGCTGACGGGAAAGGGCCTCGAGGAGTTAGAAGCCGGCCGCTAGAGACCAAGGCCCTGCTTGAAATACTAAGGTAGAGATTTAAAAATCTTCCCGGGGCTCTGAGTCCAATTACTTGGACCACTGTCTCGCCTGTCATTGTTGTTGATGACGAGTGGGACTCAGGTTTTCTGAATTGAGCTCGGGTGTCGGTGCAGGATCCTGGAAGGGGAGTGTGAACTCCGTGAGGTGCGAGGAACAGTGTTCTTTTACTGCCCGCTCACCCAGAATATATACACATATGAATAGATATTTTAATTATATATAAACTTATAGGTAAATGTCTGAGTTCATATATGAATATACGTGGAAATTTATACATATATTAGATATATAAATATATGTTATGTATTTACGTATATGATATGCATAAAATATAATTACATGTATTTTAGATTTTTATACGTTATTCATAATACATAATACATACATATACTAATATATATAATTATAGGTGAATGTATATACATTTTTATATATATCTCAATAGGATTAGGTTTAAGGCCATATGTAAATGTGTGTACATCAACACAGAAACATACACGCACACCACACGCACACACACACATATACATACATACATACATACATACATACATACATACATACATACATAATTTTTGGAGGGGGTACAAGGTAGCAATGGCTGTAGCCCGGGCTAACACAGAATTCACTGTGGAATCTCCGGCTGGCCTTGAACTTCCAGCCAAAGCCTTATAACATGTACTTATTCACAATTGGTTTCCTGGAATAGTTAGAATAACTTCTAAGAAGTGTCAATCTCAGAATTCAATACTTCTAATGTCCTAACATACATAGTAAGTGCTAGCGAGCATTCTCTGGATCTCAGTTGAAGGGAGGTTTCTGTGATGTCGACTTTTCGTATGATGACCCCATGTGACTCTGTCCTTGTGTCTGTGTTATTTTCTTTCCCAGGTGATCTGCTGGAAAGTTTCTGAAACCAGCACTGAATTTTCTCTATCATGAAAAAGGCCTCCATAGCCATCTCTGTGTGTCTCCTGCAAGATAGAACACATAGGGTTTTCTGTAATTTTCAAAAGATTATCAGTGGTCTCCTTAGCAGGACCTAATAGATGTTTGCCAAATGGGTTGTGTGTCATCCTTCGCTTACAACTATGCCTGGCATTTTAGGCAATGTAAAGTCAAAGCTTCAGTCTTTTTCGATCGTAATTCATTTGATTCATTGTATATTTTAGTTTTCTTTCTTTCTCTGTTGCTTGCTTGCTTGAGTCTTTGCTGTCTGTCCTTCTTCCTTCCTTTCCTTTCTTCCTTCCTTTCCTTTTTCCTTCCTTCCTTCCTTCCTTCCTTCTTCCTTCCCTTGTTTTTCTTTTTGTTATTTTTGCTTTGCGATGTTTGCAAGTGTGACTGAATGAAGAAATGACATACTGGCGATTTTCCATACATTGCCCTTGTTGTGGTCCATCACCACACCTGCATCCACCGTGTGGTCAGAAAGGTTTTCAAGCGCCTCCTTCTGGCGACTCCGTGCCTCAAGGTACACTTTCAAGTCTGAGCTTCTCGATTCCTTCTGCCCACTCTTCAGCTCATAAGGCTTATAAGGAATTAAAGGAATTTCTGGGCTGGAGAGAATACTTAGGGCTTTTAATGCGCCTGGTTTACAACCATAAGAACACTGGTTCGAATCCTGAGTGGGATTTCAGTCTCCAGGTGCCACGTTTAGTCAGATGCAAAGTTACATAAAGGGTGCAATGCCGCACTTGGACACAAGGGGGCGCGCACATCTTGATTTCGTGCACAGCAGCTGAGACACTGCCTGCTCGCCCATCTCTGACACTCCACCAGGTCTGCTGGGTTACCAGAAGTGTGAGACTCACTCAGGCAGAAAAGGCGCTCAAAACTCCTACTGAATATCTTAAAACCTCTGTCAGTTCTGGAGGTCCCAGACAGATGTGAGCAGATGACTCAGGTGCTTGTCCGGAGCCCCGTTTTTCTCCCACGCAGAGAGCCCCTGGAACACCCAGGCCTTCTCCTGGCCCGTCCGGCCCCAGATTCTCTAACCTCGGGTGAACGCGTCGCGGTCACCCGAGGTTAGAGAATCTGCTCGTTCCAAAAAAACGCTCCAAATGGACGCCTGAGTTTGGACTGCTGAGCCAGGGGACAGGCGGTGAGCAGAATGGTCTTTTTGGAAATGGAGCGATATCTTACATTTCATGCCATCACTCTTAGTTATGAGCCTACCGGAAGGGGGATGTCTGAAAAATGAACAAACAGGTCACAGAGGGTGTGTTTTCCTAGGAATGGCCCAGCCTAACTAAGGAGATCGTGGAGGGCTGACGGGAAAGGGCCTCGAGGAGTTAGAAGCCGGCCGCTAGAGACCAAGGCCCTGCTTGAAATACTAAGGTAGAGATTTATAAATCTTCCGGGGCTCTGAGTCCAATTACTTGGACCACTGTCTCGCCTGTCATTGTTGTTGATGACGAGAGGGACTCAGGTTTTCTGAAGTGAGCTCGGGTGTCGGTGCAGGATCCTGGAAGGGGAGTGAGAACTCCGTGAGGTGCTAGGAACAGTGTTCTTTTACTGCCCGCTCACCCAGAATATATACACATATGAATAGATATTTTAATTATATATAAACTTATAGGTAAATGTCTGAGTTCATATATGAATATACAGGGAAATTTATACATATATTAGATATATAAATATATGTTATGTATTTACGTACATGATATGCATAAAATATAATTACATGTATTTTAGATTTTTATACGTTATTCATAATACATAATACATACACATACTAATATATATAATTATAGGTGAATGTATATAAATTTTTATATATATCTCAATAGGATTAGGTTTAAGGCCATATGTAAATGTGTGTCCATCAACACAGAAACATACACACACACCACACACACGCACACACACACACATATACATACATACATACATACATACATACATACATACATACATAATTTTTGGAGGGTACAAGGTAGCAATGGCTGTAGCCAGGCTAACACAAATTCACTGAGGAATCTCAGGCTGGCCTTGAACTTCCAGCCAAAGCCTTATAACATGTACTTATTCACAATTGGTTTCCTGGAAATGTTAGAATAACTCTAAAAGTGTCAATCTCAAATTCAATCCTTCTAATGTCCTAAAATACATAGTAAGTGCCAGCGAGCATTCTCTGGATCTCAGTTGAAGGGAGGCTTCTGTGATGTCGACTTTTCGTGTGATGACCCCATGTGACTCTGTCCTTGTGTCTGTGTTATTATCTTTCCCAGGTGATCTGCTGGAAAGTTTCTGAAACCAGCACTGAATTTTCTCTATCATGAAAAAGGCCTCCATAGCCATCTGTGTGTCTCCTGCAAAGATGGAACAAATAGGGTTTTTCTGTAATTTTCAAAGATTATCGAATTGTCTCCTTAGCAGGACCTAATAGACGTTTGCCAAATGGGTTGTGTGTCATCGCTTCGCTTACCACTATGCCTGGCATTTAGGCAATGTAAAGTCAAAGCTTCAGTCTTTTTCGATCGTAATTCATTTGATTCATTGTATATTTTAGTTTTTCTTTCTTTCTCTGTTGCTTGCTTCCTTGAGTCTTTGCTGTCTGTCCTTCTTCCTTCCTTTCCTTTCTTCCTTCCTTTGATTTCTTTCCTTCCTTCCTTCCTTCCCTTGTTTTTCCTTTTGGTGATTTTTGCTTTGCGATGTTTTGCAAGTGTGACTGAATGAAGAAATGACATACTGGCGGTTTTTCCATACCTTGCCCTTGTTGTGGTCCATCACCACACCTGCATGCACCGTGTTGTCAGAAAGGTTTTCAAGCGCCTCCTTCTGGCGACTCCGTGCCTCAAGGTACACTTTTCAAGTCTGAGCTTCTCGATTCCTTCTGCCCACTCTTCAGCTCATAAGGCTTATAAGGAATTAAAGGGAATTTCTGGGCTGGAGAGAATACTTAGGGGTTAATGCGCCTGGCTTCTAACCCTAAGAACACTGGTTCGAATCCTGAGTGGGATTTCAGTCTCCAGGTGCCACGTTTAGTCAGATGCAAAGTTACGCAAGGGTGAAATGCCGCACTTGGACACAAGGGGGCGCGCACATCTTGTATTTCTGCACAGCAGCTAAGACACTGCCTGCCCGCCCATCTCTGACACTCCACCAGGTCTGCTGGGTTACCAGAAGTGTGAGCCTCACTCAGGCAGAAAAGGCGCTCAAAACTCCTACTGAATATCTTAAAACCTCTGTCAGTTCTGGAGGTCCCAGACAGATGTGAGCAGATGACTCAGGTGCTTGTCCGGAGCCCGTTTTCTCCCACGCAGAGAGTCCCTGGAACACCCAGGCCTTCTCCTGGCCCGTCCGGCCCCAGATTCTCTAACCTCGGGTGAACGCGTCGCAGTCACCCGAGGTTAAAAAATCTGCTCGTTCAAAAAACGCTCCAAATGGCCGCCTGAGTTTGGACTGCTGAGCCCGTGGACAGGCGGTGAGCAGAAGGGTCTTTTTGGAAATGGAGCGATATCTTACATTTCATGCCATCACTCTTAGTTACGAGCCTACCGGAAGGGGATGTCTGAAAAATGAACAAACAGGTCACAGAGGGTGTGTTCTCCTAGGAATGGCCCAGCCTAACTAAGGAGATCGTGGAGGGCTGACAGGAAAGGGCCTCGAGGATTTAGAAACCGGCCGCTGAGACCAAGGCCCTGCTTGAAATACTAAGGTAGAGATTTAAAAATCTTCCCGGGGCTCTGAGTCCAATTGCTTGGACCACTGTCTCGCCTGTCATTGTTGTTGATGACGAGAGGGACTCAGGTTTTCTGAAGTGAGCTCAGGTGTCGGTGCAGGATCCTGGAAGGAGAGTGAGAACTCCGTGAGGTGCGAGGAACAGTGTTCTTTTACTGCCCGCTCACCCAGAATATATACACATATGAATAGATATTTCAATTATATATAAACTTATAGGTAAATGTCTGAGTTCATATATGAATATACATGGAAATTTATACATATATTAGATATATAAATATATGTTATGTATTTACGTATATGATATGCATAAAATACAATTACATGTATTTTAGATTTTTATACGTTATTCATAATACATAATACATACATATACTAATATGTATAATTATAGGTGAATGTATATAAATTTTATATATATCTCAATAGGATTAGTTTAAGGCCATATGTAAATGTGTGTCCATCAACACAGAAACATACACACACCACCACACACAACACACATACATACATACAAACATACATATATACATACATACATACATAATTTTTGGAGGGTACAAGGTAGCAATGGCTGTAGCCAGGCTAACACAGAATTCACTGTGGAATCTCAGGCTGGCCTTGAACTTCCAGCCAAAGCCTTATAACATACTTATTCACAATTGGTTTCCTGGAAAAGTTAGAATAACTTCTAAAGTGTCAATCTCAGAATTCAATCCTTCTAATGTCCTAACATACATAGTAAGTGCCAGCGAGCATTCTCTGGATCTCCGTTGAAGGGAGGCTTCTGTGATGTCGACTTTTCGTGTGATGACCCCATGTGACTCTGTCCTTGTGTCTGTGTTATTTTCTTTCCCAGTTGATCTGCTGGAAAGTTTCTGAAAACAGCACTGAATTTTCTCTATCATGAAAAAGGCCTCCATAGCCATTTGTGTGTCTCCTGCAAAGATAGAACACATAGGGTTTTTCTGTAATTTTCAAAGATTATCAGTCGTCTCCTTAGCAGGACCTAATAGACGTTTGCCAAATGGGTTGTGTGTCATACACTTTACAACTATGCCTGGCATTTAGGCAATGTAAAGTCAAAGCTTCAGTCTTTTCGATCGTAATTCATTTGATTCATTGTATATTTTAGTTTTCTTTCCTTCTCTGTTGCTTGCTTGCTGAGTCTTTGCTGTCTGTCCTTCTTCCTTCCTTTCCTTAATTTCCTTCCTTCCTTCCTTCCCCTTCCCTTCTTTTTCTTCTTTTTGTGATTTTTGCTTTGCGATGTTTTGCAAGTGTGACTGAATGAAGAAATGACATACTGGCGATTTTTCCATACCTTGCCCTTGTTGTGGTCCATCACCACACCTGCATCCACCGTGTTGTCAGAAAGTTTTCAAGCGCCTCCTTCTGGCGACTCCGTGCCTCAGGTACACTTTCCAAGTCTGAGCTTCTCGATTCCTTCTGCCCACTCTTCAGCTCATAAGGCTTATAAGGAATTAAAGGAATTTCTGGGCTGGAGAGAATAGCAGGGGTTAATGCGCCTGGCTTCTAACCCTAAGAACACTGGTGATGAATCCTGAGTGGGATTTCAGTCTCCAGGTGCCACGTTTAGTCAGATGCAAAGTTATGCAAGGGTGCAATGCCGCACTTGGACACAAGGGGCGCGCACATCTTGATTTCGTGCACAGCAGCTGAGACACTGCCTGCCCGCCCATCTCTGACACTCCACCAGGTCTGCTGGGTTACCAAGTGTGAGCCTCACTCCAGGCAGAAAAGGCGCTCAAAACTCCTACTGAATATCTTAAAACCTCTGTCAGTTCTGGAGGTCCCAGACAGATGTGAGCAGATGACTCAGGTGCTTGTCCGGGCCCCGTTTTTCTCCCACGCAGAGAGTCCCTGGAACACCCAGGCCTTCTCCTGGCCCGTCCGGCCCCAGATTCTCTAACCTCGGGTGAGCGCGTCGCGGTCACCCGAGTTATAAAAATCTGCTCGTTCAAAAAATGCTCCAAATGGCCGCCTGAGTTTGGACTGCTGAGCCAGGGGACAGGCGGTGGCGGAAGGGTCTTTTTGGAAATGGGCGATATCTTACATTTCATGCCATCACTCTTAGTTTTGAAGAGCCTACCGGAAGAGGATGTCTGAAAAATGAACAAACAGGTCACAGAGGTGTGTGTTTTCCTAGGAATGGCCCAGCCTAACTAAGGAGATCGTGGAGGGCTGACGGGAAAGGGCCTCGAGGAGTTAGAAGCCGGCCGCTAGAGACCAAGGCCCTGCTTGAAATACTAAGGTAGTGTTGGGGTCCCCCAAGGCCAGCTCAGGAGGGACGATAGGGTCTCTGCCGGGTGGGGTGAGCAGCGCGGTGTCTCGACACAGACTCCGGGAGTTGGGTGAAAGTGGGCGAGAATCCACAAACTCGTTTATTCAGGAAGTGTATATGGGTTTTAAGGGGCTGTTAATCCTTGTATGGGGCGGTCCCCTTTTGGTGACCAATGAGAGCTTGTCTCTGGACAGGACATCTCGTAGTAGGCTTCTCATGAGCATGGGGCTGTAACTGTTGTCACATCAAGCCTGCGCAGAAACACCACTTTTACAGAAGCCATTTCCTATTGTCTTTTGCCATGCGGTCTTGCTAGGACCAGGCCTGTATTGTGCCATACATATCCTCCTTTTTGTTTTTATTATTGGCAACCCTGAGAAGGATGGTTTATTGCCAATCCATTGTTGAACCAGGCCCCAAGGGATCATCATACGTGACAGTGCCTGTCTTAGGTTGATCCATCTCATGGAGACTTACCCGTCATGGGCCAAATGCCACCTAGGTGAGGAAACCGAGGGGATAGCCTGGTATGGCTTTTGGAAAGCCATTGTTGAACCCAGGCCCCAAGGGATCATCACATGTGACAGTGCCTGTCTTAGGTTGCCCCATCTCATGGAATCTTACCCGTCCTGGGCTGGCTGCCATCCTGGTGAGAAAACCCGAGGGTATGGCCTGGTATGGCCTTTAGCATGAGGTCTGGCTAGGGGCTAGACCTGTATTGTACCATACATATGAGGCTGTTGCCTAGGAGGCATGGAAGGGCCAAGTTGGCTTGGCTCTGTGGCATGTGAACAGTCCCAGCAAGCGAGAATCAACTAGAGAGCCTGAAGAGGAACTGGGGTAGGACAGGTTGCTGGGTGAGTTCACGCTAGCGTCATAGTCAGTAGCATTGAGTGTCCTTAATGGTAGCAGCTCAATGTAATGAAAGGAGTTGGAAAGGAATTTATAGCTAGGTGGTGGGGGGGTAAGTTTAAAGTCCCATATGTAGTCTGAGGGTCTGGCATCATCTTCTTCAGCAAGGCTGGTCGCTGAGTCAGTGGCTGGTGGGGAAATAAGTTTAAAGTCCTGTATGTAGTCTGAGGGATCTGGCATCATCTTCTTCAGCAAGGCTGGTCGCTGAGTTAGTGGCTGGTGGAGGAAATAAGTTTAAAGTCCCGTATGTAGTGTGAGGGTCTGGCATCATCCTCTTCAGTAAGGCTGGTCGCTGAGTCAGTGGCTGGACGGACGTTTCTGGCAGGAACCCAAACTGGGATCTGTGAAATTTCTGGAAAGACACAAGCATACCCTCGGCCCTGCGTTAAAGAGGGTGGGGCCCCTTCCAAATATTAGTAAGAGGATCTTTCCAGCGGACTAAGGGTAAGGGTGTGTTGTGGTTGGTTGGGATCTCCAATGTTCGTAGGCTGGGGAGAGTCCTGCCTCATCAAAGTGAGAAAATTGAGGGTGAAAAGAGCTTCCACTAGGGCCAAGTGGGGTCCTTGGGTGACATAGTGGACTTTTGTTTTATAATTAGTTCCTTTAGGGTCCGGTTTGTTCTTTCCACGATGGCCTGTCCTTGTGGGTTGTAGGGGATCCCAAGGAGTGTTTTATTCCCCAAGATTCCATGAAGGATGTGAATTGGGCAGATGTGTATGCAGGGCCATTGTCTGTTTTAATTGACCAGGGCATGCCATGACTAACATAGCGGTTTTGTTGCCTTAATAACATGGGATGCCTTTTCCCCAGAGAGCAATAGCAAAAGTAAGCTTAGAGTAAGTGTCCACAATGACATGGACATATTTGAGGTTACCAAAGGAAGGTATGTGGGTAACATCCATCTGCCAGATAAATTTGGGGTAAGGCCTCTAGGATTGACTCCTTGAGGCTGTAGAGGGGCCCAGGGGGCTAGGGGGCACATGACTTACAAGTACAGGTTAAATGTTTGCATTGGCTAAGTGAGAGCTCAGGATATAGGATTTTTAGGTTAGTGGGGATAGATGGAACCTTTGGTGTAAACGTCTGGCTTGTTCTAAAGGTGGCAAGGAGGAGACAGCAATAAATTTGTCTACCTGTGAATTTCCATCAGCAATAAAGCCAGGCAGGCCAGTGTGTGAGCAACATGCTCAATAAACCAAAGGTAGGACCTGTTTTCCATCTGCAACTGTAAAGCAGAGATGGCAATGTCTATGGGATGATGAGAGGGCCTGGGATTGGCTAAGGGCAGTACCTTTGTCATTTGAACAGCGTAACTGCTGTCAGAGAATATGTTGACAGGCTCTTGTTGACAGAGCTCTAAGACTCTGATGATGGCATATAGTTCTCCTAGCTGGACTGAATGGGGGGTTAGGGAACTTAAGGGCCTCATCTGATCGATTAGCTCTCTTAATAATTAGCCCATAGGTATGTTTATTGGCATCTGTAAAGGCCGAGGCTGCTAAGGGTATAGGCTGACCGGAAGGCCTGGAGAAATAGTTAGTCTTGATGGGTAAAGCCATTAGGGATTGGAGTAGTTTGTGGGCGGGGAGGTGGTTATCTATCTCATTGGGAATCCTGCCATTAGGATGTGGAAAAGGGTCCTCCTAAAGAAGTTGAAGTTCAGACATGGGGATGGGCAGAATTATTTTGGAGGTTCTGTATTATAGATTTTGTTAGTGTAGGTACGTGTTTTAATTGCTATGAGGAGCATTGCTTGTAAGTTGGTGGTGAGTTTATGGGCCTGTGCCCATGAGGATGTACCCAGTAAAGGGGCGATTGGTTTTGCCAGATGACTCCCAATGGCGCCCCTGTCGTCAAAGGACTACATTTAAATTGGAGCAGATGGGTCATATCTTGCGAGGGTCATAGAAAAGAGGTAGTGGGATATTTCATGTAACAAATTTTTGGAGTGATGATTTAGAGGAATTTTTTTTTTTGAAGGGTTGTCAGTAACTCTAAGGAGGTCATAAAGTGGTAGGAGTTCACTAGGAGGGATGGGTAAAGGTTTGAGCCAGTTAATTTGGCCACAGAGTTTTGGAGATCATTGAGAGAATAATGGTCCTTTATTAGAAGATGAGGGTAAGTGGTTGTATAGTAGTGGAAATTTTGTATCCTAAAAATCCAAAGGGGCACTGTTTGAATTTTTCCTTCGCTATAGCAAACCCAAGTTTTGAGGTCCTCAATGAGTAATTTAAGAAGGTCCAAAGGGCAGTTTTTAAAAAAAAATATTTTATTTTTATTTATCTATTAGACACAGAGAGATACAGAAATAGGCAGGTAGAGAGAGAGAGAGAGAGAATGGGCACGCCAGGGCCTCTAGCCACTGCAAACGAACTCCAGATGCATGCGCCCCCTTATGCATCTGACTTACGTGGGTTCTGGAGAATCAAGCCTCAAACCGGGATCCTTAGGCTTCACAGGCAAGCGTTTAACCACTAAGCCATCTCTCCAGCCCCAAAAGGGCAGTTTTTGAGGTATGTGCAATCAAAAGATCATCCATGTAATGAACAAGAAGGCACTTAAATTGTATTCTCGCCGTGGCAGAGGATATAAACATTTGGCAAATAGAAGGACTATTTTTCATGCCCTGGGGAAGAACCCTCCATTGATATCTTTTAGCTGGGATAGAGTGGTTGGGCTCCCACACAGTAAAGGCAAAATAGGGCCTGTCCTCTGCTGCCAAAGGGATAGAGAAGAAGCAATCTTTAATATCTAAGATAACTATATGGTGGTTAGTAGGGATGGCTCCAGGGTGGGGAAGGCCTGTCTGAAAGGAGCCTGTTTTTAACATATGTTTATTAACTTGGCGAAGGTCTTGGAGCAGTCTATGTTTACCCGTTTTCTTTTTAATGAGCTAATAGAGGGCTCAATATGGCCAAGAGCAAGCTGTTCTTGAATAAGGGATTTGAGAACAGTTAATTTAGGTTCTAGTATAGGCCACTGTTCGACCCAAATGGGTTCCGTGGTATCCCACTCGAGGCGTATGGGAGCGGTAGGGGATCGGACAGTGGCCTCTAAAATTGGGGTGATGATGAATGGCGGGTGGTTTTGAGGGTTGGGTCGCCCTGAAAGACCAATAGTATCATGGGCAATAATATCATCATAAAAGGCCTGGTCATCTGTTGTTATGACAACACCCATGTCAGTAAGGAGGTCTCTTCCCCAGAGGTATTGGGGACATTTGCTACCAGGGAAGAATTCCCCCGTGTTGCCATCATAGTCTTTCCATGTAACTGGTCTTCTAACCTGTCTAGTAGTCTGTTGTCCCCCAACACCCCTAATATTGGGACCCTCTTTATAGGCCCAATTGGGCATCTGGAGTGCATCGTTGGCAGAGATAATAGTGGCATCCGCACCTGTGTCTACTATGCCCTTGAATTCAATACCATCCAAAAGGACAGAAATGCAGGGTGAATGGTCATAAACAGGCAGAGTCCATCTAATGTGGGGTTGTTCCCTCTTACTTGCAGGGGCTGAGGTTGCCCTGGGGAAGTTTAAAGGCAGAGAATTTTTGCAATCCTTGGCCCAATGATACCCCCTTTGACATTTAGGGCAGGGGGTTCGGGGCCTGAAAATAGGCTTAGTTGTGTTTGGACAGGTCCTCTGAAGGTGTCCCGGTTTGCCACAGCCCCAGCAGAGGGGTGGTTGTTGGGTAGGCTTTTGACCCATGGTCAGGGTTTGTATTGAGGTGGCCAGGGCCTCGAGGGGCAGACACAGGATTGATATCCTTGGTAGCTACAATCCATTTATGGAGGTCCTCATTCGCCGCGGCAGCAATAGCATTACGCGCTGCTGCGGATGCTCCTTCCCATGCCAGTTGCTTAACTAAAGCGTCCCTGGCGGGGCCAGGGGGAGTGCGACGGTCCACGGACTCTGTCACACGAGAGAGGAAATCTGTGAAGCCCTCAGAAGCGCCCTGGACCAGATTACGAAAATAGGTATCCGGCTTCTGTGGGAGGCAGGCCTTAAGCCCTTGAAGAGATAATGATTTAATTTGGTCAAAGTAGGCGTGTATGCCCACTGTGGCTTGTGATACAGGGTCTGTATAAGGTCCTGTGCCAAGGAGCATGTCAAGGTAATTGGAATTCCATCCCTAAGATTTTGGCGGGCCTGGGATTCATAAGGTCACTATAGGTGGCTTTCCATTGGAGAATTCAGAGGGAAAAGAACTGCCTTGAGGAGGAATACCAGTCATAATAAGTCTGAAGATGGATGGCCCATTGTAAAAGGACTTGTTCAAAGTAAGCAGAATCAACGCCGGATTCCTGGGCTGCCTTACGGATGAGGGCCAGATCAAAGAGGGGTGGGGGCCATGGCCTGATTGTCGCATCGGCCCTACGTTAACAGGGAAGGCGAAGGGGCGTGTCAGGGAACCCGGCAGTCACCTGGGTGTGTCAGGGCTGAGCGGGGAGGTCCTTGGAAGGGTAATGAGGGGAGGGGTGGTTGCAAGTGTGGCGTAGCAGGAGGGGTTGGTGTGGCAGCTTATTATCATTTAAGGTTTTAGTTCCTCCTCATCCAAGTTATCGGAAGAGGGGCTGGGAGGGGACAGGCTGTGAAGAGCCAATTCAGGTTCCTCTTCATATTGTTTGTTATGGGCATAAATGATTTCCTGTACTGTGCAGCCTTTAAGGCCGGCAATTATGGCAAGGAGAATAGAAAAAGAATGGAGCAGGGAAGGTGTGCCTTTATAAACCTCGCGTTTTTGGCAAGGACTAGGACCGGGACCAAATGTTAGTGTCCCAGATGTTGTCGGAGTGATCCATGGGGCTAAAACAAGAGTTGCATCCCAAAAGCTATGGAGGTCTTTTTGTTTTAATTTTAAGCCACATTGCAGAAGGAGGGCCTTAGAGCTTGCAATTGCAGCGTCCTCTGGTGGGGAGAGGCTGCCCATTGCCGCGTGGTGTTGTTTGATGGGGCTGGGCTGGGACACTCCTGAATCAAAGAGACTGAAAATAATAACCCAGATCAAAAGATGATAGACCAGAGGATAATCATGCAAACCACAAGTCTAATGCTGGGGCCAGCTGAGACATACGGATAGGTGTTTAGGACCCGTGTCTTGTGCTTAGTGGGGAGGGGCCAACACAGGCTTAGGGCCGTGCGGCAGTGTGTGCCTTACTGGGAAAGGTGAGGACAAACAAAGGAAGAAAAAGGGGGAAGGGCTGCCTGCTCACACAGGCAACGGTTGCCGTTTTTCTCTCACCAATGAAGAACTGGGCGCTTTGCTCGTCGAACTTTCAGGGACAAGGCATCGCCGAGGGCCTACTCGCCGAGGGCTTCTCGAAGAACTGGGCGTTTTGCCATTCTGCCAAGCGCCGAGGGCTGCTCACCGGCTCACGGGACATTCAGCGAGGGCATCTCGCCAGATGCCCGATGGGGCAGGGGTGTCACGGATGGGGTGTCTTGCTAAAACACCGACGTCGGGGCAGAGGGTTCCTGTTCAGGCGCCAGATGTTGGGGTCCCCCAAGGCCAGCTCAGGAGGGACGATAGGGTCTCTGCCGTGGGGTGAGCAGCGCAGAGTCGCGACACAGACTCCGGGAGTTGGGTGAAAGTGGAAGCGAGAATCACAATCTCGTTTATTCAGGAAGTGTACATGGGTTTTAAGGGCTGTTAATCCTTGTATGGGGCGGTCCCCTTTTGGTGACCAATGAGCTTGTCTCTGGACAGGACATCTCGTACTAGGCTTCGCGAGCATGGGGCTGTAACTGTGGTCAAACCAAGCCTGCGCAAAATGCCACTTTTACAGAAGCCACTTCCTATTGTCTTTTGCCATGCGGTCTGGCTACGACCAGGCCTGTATTGTGCCATACAAGGTAGAGAGATTTAAAAATCTTCCCGGGGCTCTGAGTCCAATTAGTTGGACCACTGTCTCACCTGTCATTGTTGTTGATGAGAGAGGGACTCAGGTTTTCTGAAGTGAGCTCGGGTGTCGGTGCAGGATCCTGGAAGGGAGGTGAGAACTCCGTGAGGTGCGAGGAACAGTGTTCTTTTACTGCCCGCTCACCCAGAATATATACACATATGAATAGATATTTAAATTATATATAAACTTATAGGTAAATGTCTGAGTTCATATATGAATATACATGGAAATTTATACATATATTAGATATATGAATATATGTTATGTATTTACGTATAAAATATAATTACATGTATTTTAGATTTTTATACGTTATTTATAATACATAATACATACATATACTAATATATATAATTATAGGTGAATGTATATAAATTTTTATATATATCTCAATAGGATTAGGTTTAAGGCCATATGTAAATGTGTCCATCAACACAGAAACATACATGCACACCACACACACACACACATGCACATACATACATACATACATACATACATACATACATACATACATAATTTTTGGAGGGTACAAGGTAGCAATGGCTGTAGCCGGGCTAACACAGAATTCACTGTGGAATCTCAGGCTGGCCTTGAACTTCCAGCCAAAGCCTTATAACATGTACTTATTCACAATTGGTTTCCTGGAAAAGTTAGAATAACTTCTAAGAAGTGTCAATCTCAGAATTCAATCCTTCTAATGTCCTAACATACATAGTAAGTGCCAGCGAGCATTCTCTGGATCTCAGTTGAAGGGAGGCTTCTGTGATGTCGACTTTTCGTGTGATGACACCATGTGACTCTGTCCTTGTGTCTGTGTTATTTTCTTTCCCGGGTGATCTGCTGGAAAGTTTCTGAAACCAGCACTGAATTTTCTCTATCATGAAAAAGGCCTCCATAGCCATCTGTGTGTCTCCTGCAAAGATAGAACACATAGGGTTTTTCTGTAATTTTCAAAGATTATCGAGTCGTCTCCTTAGCAGGACCTAATAGACGTTTGCCAAATGGGTTTCGTGTGTCGCTGGCAAACACAACTATGCCTGGCATTTAGGCAATGTAAAGTCAAAGCTTCAGTCTGTTTCGATCGTAATTCATTTGATTCATTGTACATTTTAGTTTTTCTTTCTTTCTCTGTTGCTTGCTTGCTTGAGTCTTTGCTGTCTGTCCTTCTTCCTTCCTTTCCTTTCTTCCTTCCTTTCCTTTCTTTCCTTCCTTCCTTCCTTCCTTCCCTTGTTTTTTCTTTTTATTATTTTGGCTTTGCGATGTTTTGCAAGTGTGACTGAATGAAGAAATGACATACTGGCGATTTTTCCATACCTTGCCCTTGTTGTGGTCCATCACCACACCTGCATCCACCGTGTTGTCAGAAAGGTTTTCAAGCGCCTCCTTCTGGCGACTCCGTGCCTCAAGGTACACTTTCCAAGTCTGAGGTTCTCGATTCCTTGTGCCCAGTCTTCAGCTCATAAGGCTTATAAGGAATTAAAGGGAATTTCTGGGCTGGAGAGAAAACTTAGGGGTTAATGCGCCTAGCTTCTAACCCTAAGAACACTGGTTCGAATTCTGAGTGGGATTTCAGTCTCCAGGTGCCACGTTTAGTCAGATGCAGTTACGCAAGGGTGCAATGCCGCACTTGGACACAAGGGGGCGCGCACATCTTGATTTCGTGCACAGCAGCTGAGACACTGCCTGCCCGCCCATCTCTGACACTCCACCAGGTCTGCTGGGTTGCAAGTGTGAGCCTCACTCAGGCAGAAAGGCGCTCAAAACTCCTACTGAATATCTTAAAACCTCTGTCAGTTCTGGAGGTCCCAGACAGATGTGAGCAGATGACTCAGGTGCTTGTCCGGAGCCCCGTTTTCTCCCACGCGAGAGTCCCTGGAACACCCAGGCCTTCTCCTGGCCCGTCCCGCCCCAGATTCTCTAACCTCGGGTAGACACGTCGCGGTCACGAGGTTGAAAATCTGCTCGTTCAAACGCTCCAAAAGGCCGCCTGAGTTTGGACTGCTGAGCCAGGGGACAAGCGGTGGCGGAAGGGTCTTTGGAAATGGGCGATATCTTACATTTCATGCCATCACTCTTGGTTACGAGCCTACCGGAAGGTGATGTCTGAAAAATGAACAAACAGGTCACAGAGGGTGTGTTTTCCTAGGAATGGCCCAGCCTAACTAAGGAGATCGTGGAGGGCTGGCAGGGGAAAGGGCCTCGAGGAGTTAGAAGCCGGCCGCTAGAGACCAAGGCCCTGCTTGAAATACTAAGGTAGAGATTTAAAAATCTTCCGGGCTCTGAGGTCAATTACTTGGACCACTGTCTCGCCTGTCATTGTTGTTGATGACGAGAGGACTCAGGTTTTCTGAAGTGAGCTCAGGTGTCGGTGCAGGATCCTGGAAGGAGAGTGAGAACTCCGTGAGGTGCGAGGAACAGTGTTCTTTTACTGCCCGCTCACCCAGAATATATACACATATGAATAGATGTTTAAATTATATATAAACTTATAGGTAAATGTCTGAGTTCATATATGAATATACATGGAAATTTATACATATATTAGATATATAAATATATGTTATGTATTTACGTATATGATATGCATAAAATATAATTACATGTATTTCAGATTTTTATACGTTATTCATAATACATAATACATACATATACTAATATATATAATTAAAGGTGAATGTATATAAATTTTTATATATATCTCAATAGGATTAGGTTTAAGGCCATATGTCAATGTGTGTCCATCAACACAGAAACATACACGCACACCACAGGCACACACACACACACACACACATATACATACATACATACATACATACATACATACATACATACATAATTTTTGGAGGGGGTACAAGGTAGCAATGGCTGTAGCCGGGCTAACACAAAATTCACTGTGGAATCTCAGGCTGGCCTTGAACTTCCAGCCAAAGCCTTATAACATGTACTTATTCACAATTGGTTTCCTGGAAAAGTTAGAATATATTCTAAAGTGTCAATCTCAAATTCAATCCTTCTAATGTCTAACATACATAGTAAGTGCCAGCAGCATTCTCTGGATCTCAGTTGAAGGAGGCTTCTGTGATGTCGACTTTCGTGTGATGACCCCATGTGACTCTGTCCTTGTGTCTGTGTTATTTTCTTTCCCAGGTGATCTGCTGGAAAGTTTCTGAAACCAGCACTGAATTTTTTCTCTATCATGAAAAAGGCCTCCATAGCCATCTGTGTGTCTCCTGCAAAAGATAGAACACATAGGGTTTTCTGTAATTTTCAAAAGATTATCGAGTTGTCTCCTTAGCAGGACCTAATAGACGTTTTCCAAATGCGTTGTGTGTCATCCTTCGCTTACAACTATGCATGGCATTTAGGCAATGTAAAGTCAAAGCTTCAGTCTTTTTCGATCGTAATTCATTTGATTCATAGTATATTTTAGTTTTTCTTTCTTTCTCTGTTGCTTGCTTGCTTGAGTCTTTGCTCTCTGTCCTTCTTCCTTCCTTTCCTTTCTTCCTTCCTTTCCTTTCTTTCCTTCCTTCCTTCCCTTGTTTTTCTTTTTGTTATTTTTGCTTTGCGATGTTTGCAAGTGTGACTGAATGAAGAAATGACATACTGGCGATTTTCCATACCTTGCCCTCGTTGTGGTCCATCACCACCTGCATCCACCGTGTTGTCAGAAAGGTTTTCAAGCGCCTCCTTTTGGCGACTCTGTGCCTCAAGGTACACTTTCAAGTCTGAGCTTCTCGATTCTTCTGCCCTCTTCAGCTCATAAGGCTTATAAGGAATTAAAGGAATTTCTGGGCTGGAGAGAATACTTAGGGTTAATGCGCCTGGCTTCTAACCCTAAGAACACTGGTTCGAATCCTGAGTGGGATTTCAGTCTCCAGGTGCCACGTTTAGTCAGATGCAAAGTTACGCAGAGTTGCAATGCCGCACTTGGACACAAGGGGCGCACATCTTGATTTCGTGCACAGCAGCTGAGACACTGCCTGCCCGCCCATCTCTGACACTCCACCAGGTCTGCTGGGTTACCAGAAGTGTGAGCCTCACTCAGGCAGAAAAGGCGCTCAAAACTCCTACTGAATATCTTAAAACCTCTGTGTCAGTTCTGGAGGTCCCAGAACGATGTGAGCAGATGACTCAGGTGCTTGTCCGGCCCCGTTTTTCTCCCGCAAGTCCCTGGAACACCCAGGCCTTCTCCTGGCCCGTCGGCCCCAGATTCTCTAACCTCGGGTGAACGCGTCGCTGTCACCCGAGGTTAGAAAAATCTGCTCGTTCAAAAACGCGCTCCATATGCCCGCCTGAGTTTGGACTGCTGAGCCAGGGGACAGGCAGTGAGCAGAAGGGTCTTTTGGAAATGGGCGATATCTTACATTTCATGCCATCACTCTTAGTTCACGAGCCTACCGGAAGGGGATGTCTGAAAAATGAACAAACAGGTCACAGAGGTGTGTGTTTTCCTAGGGAATGGCCCAGCCTAACTAAAGGAGATCGTGGAGGGCTGACTGGAAAGGGCCTCGAGGAGTTAGAAGCCGGCCGCTAGAGACCAAGGCCCTGCTTGAAATACTAAGGTAGAAGATTTAAAAATCTTCCCGGGGCTCTAGGTCCAATTACTTGGACCACTGTCTCGCCTGTCATTGTTGTTGATGACAGAGGGGACTCAGGTTTTCTGAAGTGAGCTCAGGTGTCGGTGCAGGATCCTGGAAGGAGAGTGAGAACTCCGTGAGTGCGAGGAACAGTGTCCTTTACTGCCCGCTCACCCAGAATATATACACATATGAATAGATATTTAAATTATATATAAACTTATAGGTAAATGTCTGAGTTCATATATGAATATACATGGAAATTTATACATATATTAGATATATAAATATATGTTATGTATTTACGTATCTGATATGCATAAAATATAATTACATGTATTTTAGATTTTTATACTTTATTCATAATACATAATACATACATATACCAATATATATAATTATAGGTGAATGTATATAAATTTTTATATATATCTCAATAGGATTAGGTTTAAGGCCATATGTAAATGTGTGTCCATCAACACAGAAACAACCACACACACCACTACACACACACACACACACACATATACATACATACATACATACATACATACATACATACATACATAATTTTTGAGGGTACAAAGGTAGCAATGGCTGTAGCCGGGCTAACACAAATTCACTGTGGAATCTCAGGCTGGCCTGATCTTCCAGCCAAAGCCTTATAACATGTACTTATTCACAATTGGTTTTCTGGAAAAGTTAGAATAACTTCTAAAAGTGTCAATCTCAGAATTCAATCCTTCTAATGTCCCTAACATACATAGTAAGTGCCAGCGAGCATTCTCTGGATCTCAGTTGAAGGGGCTTCTGTGATGTCGACTTTTCGTGTGATGACCCCATGTGACTCTGTCCTTGTGTCTGTGTTATTTTCTTTCCCAGGTGATCTGCTGGAAAGTTTTGAAATCAGCACTGAATTTTTCTCTATCATGAAAAAAAGGCCTCCATAGCCATCTGTGTGTCTCCTGCAAAGTTAGAACACATAGTTTTTTTTTTTCTGTAATTTTCAAAGTTTATCGAGTCGTCTCATAGCAGGACCTAATAGACGTTTGCCAAATGGGTTTGTGTCATCGCTTCGCTTACAACTATGCCTGGCATTTAGGCAATGTAAAGTCAAAGCTTCAGTCTTTTTTCGATCGTAATTCATTTGATTCATTGTATATTTTAGTTTTTCTTTCTTTCTCTATTTGCTTGCTTGCTTGAGTCTTTGCTCTCTGTCCTTCTTCCTTCCTTTCCTTTCTTCCTTTCCTTTCCTTTCTTTCCTTCATCCCCTTCCTTCCCTTGTTTTTCTTTTTGTTATTTTTGCTTTGCGATGTTTTGCAAGTGTGACTGAATGAAGAAATGACATACTAGCGATTTTTGCATACATTGCCCTTGTTGTGGTCCATCACCACACCTGCATCCACCGTGTTGTCAGAAAGGTTTCAAAGCGCCTCCTTCTGGCGACTCCGTGCCTCAGGTACACTTTTCAAGTCTGAGCTTCTCGATTCCTTCTACCCACTCTTTGACTCATAAGGCTTATAAGGAATTAAAGGAATTTCTGGGCTGGAGAGAATGCTTAGGGTTAATGTGCCAGCTACTAACCTAAGAACACTGGTTCGAATCCTGAGTGGGATTTCCAGTCTCCGAGTGCCACGTTTAGTCAGATGCAAAGTTACGCAAAGGGTGCAAATATCGCACTTGGACACAAGGGGCGCGCACATCTTGATTTCATTGCACAGCATGAGACACTGCCTGCCCGCCAATCTCTGACACTCCACCAGGTCT
>JAEOAD010001245.1:0-21922 GCA_036365145.1 Orientallactaga sibirica
AGAGAGAGATATTATTGGTCGAATATCTTCATTTAAATAATCTGCCAGAGCCCACTGGCAGATTCAAGCATTCCTGAGTGGGGAGTGAGGATTAACGAAAAGAAAGACAAGAGAGACAAGAGATGAATTTGGGAGGGCTGTCCGTCAATACCTAGGCCCCAACTTTATTTAGTTTAGCGTTTTTATACTTCTTCTCAGAGCACAAGGATGCAATGGAACAAATGGTAAATAAAGGATTTCTCAGAAAAACTGCATCACAAAACAGTTAAATCTTTGCCTTTAGATCAAAGGAACACTTCCTCCCAATTTCCATATTCTGAGCAGGTAACTGATCTCTGGTTGGCCAACCATTCTGCTTATCTTTAGCCCATTGTCAAACAGAAGTTAAGTCAAGATCAAATGGCTCCCGACAATAATCTATATAATTTCCAATCTAACCCTCCTCCAAACATATCTAGACCTTGCAATAATAAGTCATATTCTCCCGGAGAAGATTTTATTAAAGAACATAAATTTTCCAAGTCAGTCTTGAGAGGGGTCTAATTTTAGTCTTGAAGAACAAAGATTAAATCAATAAAAACAAGGAGGCAGGTTTTGTGGTGCATGCCTTTATTCCCAGCACTTGAAACTCTGAGGCAGGAGGATCATCGTGAGTTTGAGGTCAGCCTGGGGCTACAAAGTGAGTTCAGGACACCCCACACTAGAGTAAGACACTGACTGAAAAAGAAGGGGTATTTTATCAATTTTTTTCCTGCAAAATAGTTACAAGTGGGAATCCAAATGGTGCCAATGAGGCCTTCATCTCTTCATTGGAAGGTCTGACTGCATGAAATTTACACCCAAGCTCTCCTCACAACCACACACCACTCACTTGAGACAACCAGTGGGTGTCCTCCCACTACTGGCTGTCTACTCCCTCCCACACCATCAACATAAAGAAAGAGTACATTTTTAAAGCATAGTGCTTATCACACACATCTTTTGAAAATAGCTGTGCACCTTTCTCTCAGGAGTCATGGACCAAGGCTGATAATTTTTATCCTGTTTTGTAAGTTTACTGAGGATGATAAATTTCCATAAACAAAAATATAGAAATGTCAGTGCATGCCTAAGAAGAGTGTTCTCAGGATCACTCGTTTCTGTGCATGTATATTCTCTGCAGTAGATAGGATAGGATAACACGAATGAAAAATATTAATGAGGAAGTACTCCTTGCTGAGCCTACAGTGTATCTTTCTCTTAAAATCAGGGTACTTACCAAAGAGGAGCTAGTACATACTGTATGGTTCAAAGTACAAGTATTCCCACCACAAGCCACTGGTGGTGCTTTATTCAATACTTGTCATAGTAAAGCTGTGCCCTTTTGTTACGTGAGATAAAGGAAACTAATTGCACAGATTTCAAGCCGGAATTCTGTACTAATATCTGACAATGCAATGTACAGGAAATAAGTGTAATATCTTGAGTATGTCGTGTATATGTCATATATGCCTTGCTCACAGCAGGTGCTCAAAACATTCGTAGACTGACAGAAAACTGTACAATGAAACACGATAATTATTTTTGAGAAGTAATAAATCACAATCCCATTATATAAGCCCATCATTAAAAAATCTAAGCTTAAAACTAATTTTTTCATGGTTTGGTTTAAAAAATACTGAATTACTTGACAACTATAAAACAAATATAGGTCTGAAACCAGGTTTGGTCATAGTAAAATCTAATGGAAAATAATGATAAATGAAATTCAGAATATTTCTAGAACTTCATTATTTTACAATATTCTAAACCTTCTTTGTTGTCGTTTTGGAATATTTTAAAAATTATTTGTGAGTAGAGAGAAAGAGAAAGAGTGTGTGCATGGGCATGCCAGGGTCTCTCGCTCTACAAATAAACTTTAGATATATGTGTCACTATGTGCATTTGGCTTTACCTGGGTTTTGAGGAACCAAATTTAGGCCAACAGGCTTTACAAGCAAGGGCCTTTAACCATTGAGTCATTTCCAGCTCTTCTTATCTTTTTTTTTTTTTCTGAGGTAGGGTCTCACTGTAGCCCAGGCTGACCTGGAAATCACTCTGCAGCCTCAGGGTGGCCTCAAACTCATGGCAATCCTCCTACCTCTGCCTCCCAAGTGCTGGGTTTAAAGGCGTGTGCCACCACGCCTGGCCCTATTAGTTATCTCAAAGCAACTTTTAGCAGAAGAGTTCAGGATATGCTTTGGGTCTCTGCATCTGTCCCAGGGCAATTTCACTGCAGCAAGCCCTTCACAGTGACAGAGGTGAAAGCCACCACCTTCGCACCACGCACACCAGCTAGGCGGCCTCCTCCGCACAAGCTGGCCTTCAAACTCCTGACAAGGTCGCTCCAACCCCTCCACCATCCTCCAATCTAAGGGGACATGTCAAAAGACAAAAAGCCCCTTCCCACCTCGTCTCCTTCTGTGCCGCTTCTTGGAGTCAGAGTTGGACCCGGAAGAGACATTTAACTTGTTTTTGTCGCAGCTGGTCCTGCCTTTGCTCAGGCTGCGGACACACCGGCAGGCATGGGATTTCTTGTGCTCTCGGCTGGTCTATTCTGACGGAGGAGCGAGCAGGGACAACTGCAGCCACAGCCACGACGCCCACAGCACCCGTTCTTTTGGGGCCCCTCGGTGGGTTCGCCTCAGGCCCCTTCTCTGAGCCGCCACCGGCCTAGGCTCTTCTTGGCCTGCGCTGGGCTCGGGTTTCTGGGCGCTCGGGTTTCCGCCGAGGAGCGCCGTGGTCCGGCGCCCGCGGGCGGCTGGCAGTCTGTGTCCGAGCCGACGCCACAGTCCCAGGCAGGGATGGCAGGCTGCACTGACTGGCAGGCTGAGGAGACTGTGCGGCCTTCAGGTGGGCTTGTGGCCCTGAGCCCCGAGGACACTGTGCAAGTCCAAGCCTCTCCTGTTGGAGTTGGAGGCATCCCCCGCCCTGTGCAGCACGGAGAGTGCCTGAGGAGGGGAGGGGAGCGAGATCAAGGGCGCGGGGGCGGTCCCCTCGGGAGAGGCCACGGGCGCGGGGCGGGGGGAGGAGACAACGCGGAGGAGCGCGCTCCGGCCCTGGCCCCCCAGTCCTCTTCCAATAGTCCTTGAAACTTCTAAGCCTGATGATAGCAAAAGTTGGCCAGTTCCAGCTTTCCGGCAGTGATCAAACAGGTAATATCCTCACACCCTCCCCGTTGCTGTTCCTGCTGCTCGGTGTGAGGCGCAGTCACAGGATGTGAATTCATCTCCACAGGCCCCCTCCCTCCTCCCTAAGAGCACAACAGCCTCAGGGTGGCCCTCTCCCTTGAAGGTTACTCCCCTCTTTCAGGAGCCCAGCTACTGATTGTCTCCAGAGGGCCTCCCCAAACAACCCATCCCCAAATGCCCGAGGGTCACTCAGCCTAACACCTGTAGAGGCCCAAGGTCCTGCCCTGGTGCCCAAAGCTGGGCCCTCGCTTGCCCCTCTGGACAGAGCTTTGGCAGTGAACAGTGATGGAGGAAGAGCCCTGGCATGAGGAGTTGCATTCAGGAGCTGCGCTTGGCTCCGCTTTTGGGAAGGGGAGGAGTGGGATTGGGTTCTTCCTGAGTGTCTGACTCTTAGCTGGCCAGTGGGGCCTGGGGTTGGAGCCCTTGGAAGTTCGCCAGACCCCTGCCCCGGCCTGAGTGACATAAGGCTCCCACCCACTGAGGTATTTTGCATGGCCACACTTGTTGCCAGCCACTCAGAAGAGGCAACAGACAGGCTCAGCCCCAGCTATGGGGGCAGGGGCAGGGGCAGGGGCAGCCACTACAGAGCTGAACACCACGCTGCCACCCAGTGGTTTTTGCTGACTTTTCATATCATGCCAATTTGTGTGAGCCAAACCCCCTTTTCTCCCTAGGCCCCCTCATCTCTAGCGGGTTGGGTTTGGGAATCCATGCAGTGAGCTTGAATGGTTGGCCATAGGCAGTATTTGGGAAATACACAGCCCAGTCTCTTTTAGCTCTAGCCCATCTCCAATGTTTTGATTTTCTTTACCTGATCCTCAAGAAAGCGCCTTCTCTTCCAAGTCTGACCTGGAAATCACTCTGCATTCTCAGGGTGTCATCAAACTCATGGCAATCCTCCTACCTCTGCCTCCCAAGTGCTGGGTTTAAAGGCGTGTGCCACCACGCCTGGCCCTATTAGTTATCTCAAAGCAACTTTTAGCAGAAGAGTTCAGGATATGCTTTGGGTCTCTGCATCTGTCCCAGGGCAATTTCACTGCAACAAGCCCTTCACAGTGACAGAGGTGAGAAAGCCACCACCTTCGCACCACGCACACCTGCTAGGCGGCCTCCTCCGCACAAGCTGGCCTTCAAACTCCCCTGACAAGGTCGCCCCAACCCCTCCACCATCCTCCAATCTAAGGGGGGACATGTCAAAAGACAAAAGCCCCTTCCCACCTCGTCTCCTTCTGTGCCGCTTCTTGGAGTCAGAGTTGGACCCGGAAGAGACATTTAACTTGTTTTTGTCGCAGCTGGTCCTGCCTTTGCTCAGGCTGCGGACACACCGGCAGGCATGGGATTTCTTGTGCTCTCGGCTGGTCTATTCTGACGGAGGAGCGAGCAGGGACAACTGCAGCCACAGCCACGACGCCCACAGCACCCGTTCTTTTGGGGCCCCTCGGTGGGTTCGCCTCGGGCCCCTTCTCTGAGCCGCCACCGGCCTAGGCTCTTCTTGGCCTGCGCTGGGCTCGGGTTTCTGGGCGCTCGGGTTTCCGCCGAGGAGCGCCGTGGTCCGGCGCCCGCGGGCGGCTGGCAGTCTGTGTCCGAGCCGACGCCACAGTCCCAGGCAGGGATGGCAGGCTGCACTGACTGGCAGGCTGAGGAGACTGTGCGGCCTTCAGGTGGGCTTGTGGCCCTGAGCCCCGAGGACACTGTGCAAGTCCAAGCCTCTCCTGTTGGAGTTGGAGGCATCCCCCGCCCTGTGCAGCACGGAGAGTGCCTGAGGAGGGAGGGGAGCGAGATCAAGGGGCGCGGGGCGGTCCCTCGGGAGAGAGGCCACGGGCGCGGGCGGGGGAGGAGGAGACAACGCGGAGGAGCGCGCTCCGGCCCTGGCCCCCTCCCAGTCCTCTTCCAATAGTCCTTGAAACTTCTAAGCCTGATGATAGCAAAAGTTGGCCAGTTCCAGCTTTCCGGCAGTGATCAAACAGGTAATATCCTCACACCCTCCCCGTTGCTGTTCCTGCTGCTCGGTGTGAGGCGCAGTCACAGGATGTGAATTCATCTCCACAGGCCCCCTCCCTCCTCCCTAAGAGCACAACAGCCTCAGGGTGGGCCTCTCCCTTGAAGGTTACTCCCCTCTTTCAGGGAGCCCAGCTACTGATTGTCTCCAGAGGGCCTCCCAAACAACCCATCCCCCAAATGCCCCGAGGGTCACTCAGCCTAACACCTGTAGAGGCCCAAGGTCCTGCCCTGGTGCCCAAAGCTGGGCCCTCGCTTGCCCCTCTGGACAGAGCTTTGGCAGTGAACAGTGATGGAGGAAGAGCCCTGGCATGAGGGAGTTGCATTCAGGAGCTGCGCTTGGCTCCGCTTTTGGGAAGGGGAGGAGTGGGATTGGGTTCTTCCTGAGTGTCTGACTCTTAGCTGGCCAGTGGGAGCCTGGGTTGGAGCCCTTGGAAGTTCGCCAGACCCCTGCCCCGGCCTGAGTGACATAAGGCTCCCACCCACTGAGGTATTTTGCATGGCCACACTTGTTGCCAGCCACTCAGAAGAGGCAACAGACAGGCTCAGCCCCAGCTACAGGGGGCAGGGGCAGGGGCAGGGCAGCCACTACAGAGCTGAACACCACGCTGCCACCCAGTGGTTTTTGCTGACTTTTCATATCATGCCAATTTGTGTGAGCCAAACCCCCTTTTCTCCCTAGGCCCCCTCATCTCTAGCGGGTTGGGTTTGGGAATCCACGCAGTGAGCTTGAATGGTTGGCCATAGGCAGTTGGAAATCACTCTGCAGCCTCAGGGTGGCCTCAAAACTCATGGCAATCCTCCTACCTCTGCCTCCCAAGTGCTGGGTTTAAAGGCGTGTGCCACCACGCCTGGCCCTATTAGTTATCTCAAAGCAACTTTTAGCAGAAGAGTTCAGGATATGCTTTGGGTCTCTGCATCTGTCCCAGGGCAATTTCACTGCAGCAAGCCCTTCACAGTGACAGAGGTGAGAAAGCCACCACCTTCGCACCACGCACACCTGCTAGGCGGCCTCCTCCGCACAAGCTGGCCTTCAAACTCCCCTGACAAGGTCGCCCCAACCCCTCCACCATCCTCCAATCTAAGGGGACATGTCAAAAGACAAAAGCCCCTTCCCACCTCGTCTCCTTCTGTGCCGCTTCTTGGAGTCAGAGTTGGACCCGGAAGAGACATTTAACTTGTTTTTGTCGCAGCTGGTCCTGCCTTTGCTCAGGCTGCGGACACACCGGCAGGCATGGGATTTCTTGTGCTCTCGGCTGGTCTATTCTGACGGAGGAGCGAGCAGGGACAACTGCAGCCACAGCCACGACGCCCACAGCACCCGTTCTTTTGGGGCCCCTCGGTGGGTTCGCTCAGGGCCCCTTCTCTGAGCCGCCACCGGCCTAGGCTCTTCTTGGCCTGCGCTGGGCTCGGGTTTCTGGGCGCTCGGGTTTCCGCCGAGGAGCGCCGTGGTCCGGCGCCCGCGGGCGGCTGGCAGTCTGTGTCGAGCCGACGCCACAGTCCCAGGCAGGGATGGCAGGCTGCACTGACTGGCAGGCTGAGGAGACTGTGCGGCCTTCAGGTGGGCTTGTGGCCCTGAGCCCCGAGGACACTGTGCAAGTCCAAGCCTCTCCTGTTGGAGTTGGAGGCATCCCCGCCCTGTGCAGCACGGAGAGTGCCTGAGGAGGGAGGGGAGCGAGATCAAGGGCGCGGGGGCGGTCCCTCGGGGGGAGAGAGGCCACGGGCGCGGGCGGGGGGGAGGAGGAGACAACGCGGAGGAGCGCGCTCCGCCCTGGCCCCCTCCCAGTCCTCTTCCAATAGTCCTTGAAACTTCTAAGCCTGATGATAGCAAAAGTTGGCCAGTTCCAGCTTTCCGGCAGTGATCAAACAGGTAATATCCTCACACACCCTCCCGTTGCTGTTCCTGCTGCTCGGTGTGAGGCGCAGTCACAGGATGTGAATTCATCTCCACAGGCCCCCTCCCTCCTCCCTAAGAGCACAACAGCCTCAGGGTGGCCCTCTCCCTTGAAGGTACTCCCCTCTTTCAGGAGCCCAGCTACTGATTGTCTCCAGAGGGCCTCCCCAAACAACCCATCCCCAAATGCCCCGAGGGTCACTCAGCCTAACACCTGTAGAGGCCCAAGGTCCTGCCCTGGTGCCCAAAGCTGGGCCCTCGCTTGCCCCTCTGGACAGAGCTTTGGCAGTGAACAGTGATGGGAGGAAGCCCTGGCATGAGGGAGTTGCATTCAGGAGAGCTGCGCTTGGCTCCGCTTTTGGGAAGGGGAGGAGTGGGATTGGGTTCTTCCCTGAGTGTCTGACTCTTAGCTGGCCAGTGGGAGCCTGGGTTGGAGCCCTTGGAAGTTCGCCAGACCCCTGCCCCGGCCTGAGTGACATAAGGCTCCCACCCACTGAGGTATTTTGCATGGCCACACTTGTTGCCAGCCACTCAGAAGAGGCAACAGACAGGCTCAGCCCCAGCTACGGGGGCAGGGGCAGGGGAAGGGGCAGCCACTACAGAGCTGAACACCACGCTGCCACCCAGTGGTTTTTGCTGACTTTTCATATCATGCCAATTTGTGTGAGCCAAACCCCCTTTTCTCCCTAGGCCCCCTCATCTCTAGCGGGTTGGGTTTGGGAATCCATGCAGTGAGCTTGAATGGTTGGCCATAGGCAGTATTTGGGAAATACACAGCCCAGTCTCTTTTAGCTCTAGCCCATCTCCAATGTTTTGATTTTCTTTTACCTGATCCTCAAGAAAGCGCCTTCTCTTCCAAGTCTGACCTGGAAATCACTATGCATTCTCAGGGTGTCATCAAACTCATGGCAATCCTCCTACCTCTGCCTCCCAAGTGCTGGGTTTAAAGGCGTGTGCCACCACGCCTGGCCCTATTAGTTATCTCAAAGCAACTTTTAGCAGAAGAGTTCAGGATATGCTTTGGGTCTCTGCATCTGTCCCAGGGCAATTTCACTGCAACAAGCCCTTCACAGTGACAGAGGTGAGAAAGCCACCGCCTTCGCACCACCACACACCTGCTAGGCGGCCTCCTCCGCACAAGCTGGCCTTCAAACTCCCCTGACAAGGTCGCCCCAACCCCTCCACCATCCTCCAATCTAAGGGGGGACATGTCAAAAGACAAAAGCCCCTTCCCACCTCGTCTCCTTCTGTGCCGCTTCTTGGAGTCAGAGTTGGACCCGGAAGAGACATTTAACTTGTTTTTGTCGCAGCTGGTCCTGCCTTTGCTCAGGCTGCGGACACACCGGCAGGCATGGGATTTCTTGTGCTCTCGGCTGGTCTATTCTGACGGAGGAGCGAGCAGGGACAACTGCAGCCACAGCCACGACGCCCACAGCACCCGTTCTTTTGGGGCCTCGGTGGGTTCGCCTCAGGCCCCTTCTCTGAGCCGCCACCGGCCTAGGCTCTTCTTGGCCTGCGCTGGGCTCGGGTTTCTGGGCGCTCGGGTTTCCGCCGAGGAGCGCCGTGGTCCGGCGCCCGCGGGCGGCTGGCAGTCTGTGTCCGAGCCGACGCCACAGTCCCAGGCAGGGATGGCAGGCTGCACTGACTGGCAGGCTGAGGAGACTGTGCGGCCTTCAGGTGGGCTTGTGGCCCTGAGCCCCCGAGGACACTGTGCAAGTCCAAGCCTCTCCTGTTGGAGTTGGAGGCATCCCCGCCCTGTGCAGCACGGAGTGCCTGAGGAGGAGGGAGGGGAGCGAGATCAAGGGCGCGGGGCGGTCCCTCGGGAGAGAGGCCACGGGCGCGGGCGGGGGGGGAGGAGGAGACAACGCGGAGGAGCGCGCTCCGGCCCTGGCCCCCTCCCAGTCCTCTTCCAATAGTCCTTGAAACTTCTAAGCCTGATGATAGCAAAAGTTGGCCAGTTCCAGCTTTCCGGCAGTGATCAAACAGGTAATATCCTCACACCCTCCCCGTTGCTGTTCCTGCTGCTCGGTGTGAGGCGCAGTCACAGGATGTGAATTCATCTCCACAGGCCCCCTCCCTCCTCCCTAAGAGCACAACAGCCTCAGGGTGGCCCTCTCCCTTGAAGGTTACTCCCTCTTTCAGGGAGCCCAGCTACTGATTGTCTCCAGAGGGCCTCCCCAAACAACCCATCCCCAAATGCCCCGAGGGTCACTCAGCCTAACACCTGTAGAGGCCCAGGTCCTGCCCTGGTGCCCAAAGCTGGGCCCTCGCTTGCCCCTCTGGACAGAGCTTTGGCAGTGAACAGTGATGGAGGAAGAGCCCTGGCATGAGGGAGTTGCATTCAAGGAGCTGCGCTTGGCTCCGCTTTTGGGAAGGGGAGGAGTGGGATTGGGTTCTTCCCTGAGTGTCTGACTCTTAGCTGGCCAGTGGGAGCCTGGGTTGGAGCCCTTGGAAGTTCGCCAGACCCCTGCCCCGGCCTGAGTGACATAAGGCTCCCACCCACTGAGGTATTTTGCATGGCCACACTTGTTGCCAGCCACTCAGAAGAGGCAACAGACAGGCTCAGCCCCAGCTACAGGGGGCAGGGGCAGGGGCAGGGGCAGCCACTACAGAGCTGAACACCACGCTGCCACCCAGTGGTTTTGCTGACTTTTCATATCATGCCAATTTGTGTGAGCCAAACCCCTTTTCTCCCTAGGCCCCCTCATCTCTAGCGGGTTGGGTTTGGGAATCCATGCAGTGAGCTTGAATGGTTGGCCATAGGCAGTATTTGGGAAATACACAGCCCAGTCTCTTTTAGCTCTAGCCCATCTCCAATGTTTTGATTTTCTTTTACCTGATCCTCAAGAAAGCGCCTTCTCTTCCAAGTCTGACCTGGAAATCACTATGCATTCTCAGGGTGTCATCAAACTCATGGCAATCCTCCTACCTCTGCCTCCCAAGTGCTGGGTTTAAAGGCGTGTGCCACCACGCCTGGCCCTATTAGTTATCTCAAAGCAACTTTTAGCAGAAGAGTTCAGGATATGCTTTGGGTCTCTGCATCTGTCCCAGGGCAATTTCACTGCAACAAGCCCTTCACAGTGACAGAGGTGAGAAAGCCACCGCCTTCGCACCACGCACACCTGCTAGGCGGCCTCCTCAGCACAAGCTGGCCTTCAAACTCCTGACAAGGTCGCCCCAACCCCTCCACCATCCTCCAATCTAAGGGGGGACATGTCAAAAGACAAAAGCCCCTTCCCACCTCGTCTCCTTCTGTGCCGCTTCTTGGAGTCAGAGTTGGACCCGGAAGAGACATTTAACTTGTTTTTGTCGCAGCTGGTCCTGCCTTTGCTCAGGCTGCGGACACACCGGCAGGCATGGGATTTCTTGTGCTCTCGGCTGGTCTATTCTGACGGAGGAGCGAGCAGGGACAACTGCAGCCACAGCCACGACGCCCACAGCACCCGTTCTTTTGGGGCCCCTCGGTGGGTTCGCCTCAGCCCCCTTCTCTGAGCCGCCACCGGCCTAGGCTCTTCTTGGCCTGCGCTGGGCTCGGGTTTCTGGGCGCTCGGGTTTCCGCCGAGGAGCGCCGTGGTCCGGCGCCCGCGGGCGGCTGGCAGTCTGTGTCCGAGCCGACGCCACAGTCCCAGGCAGGGATGGCAGGCTGCACTGACTGGCAGGCTGAGGAGACTGTGCGGCCTTCAGGTGGGCTTGTGGCCCTGAGCCCCGAGGACACTGTGCAAGTCCAAGCCTCTCCTGTTGGAGTTGGAGGCATCCCCCGCCCTGTGCAGCACGGAGAGTGCCTGAGGAGGGAGGGGGAGCGAGATCAAGGGCGCGGAGGCGGTCCCTCGGGAGAGAGGCCACGGGCGCGGGCGGGGGGGAGGAGGAGACAACGCGGAGGAGCGCGCTCCGGCCCTGGCGCCCTCCCAGTCCTCTTCCAATAGTCCTTGAAACTTCTAAGCCTGATGATAGCAAAAGTTGGCCAGTTCCAGCTTTCCGGCAGTGATCAAACAGGTAATATCCTCACACCTCCCCGTTGCTGTTCCTGCTGCTCGGTGTGAGGCGCAGTCACAGGATGTGAATTCATCTCCACAGGCCCCCTCCCTCCTCCCTAAGAGCACAATAGCCTCAGGGTGGCCCTCTCCCTTGAAGGTTACTCCCCTCTTTCAGGGAGCCCAGCTACTGATTGTCTCCAGAGGGCCTCCCCAAACAACCCATCCCCCAAATGCCCCGAGGGTCACTCAGCCTAACACCTGTAGAGGCCCAAGGTCCTGCCCTGGTGCCCAAAGCTGGGCCCTCGCTTGCCCCTCTGGACAGAGCTTTGGCAGTGAACAGTGATGGAGGAAGAGCCCTGGCATGAGGGAGTTGCATTCAAGGAGCTGCGCTTGGCTCCGCTTTTGGGAAGGGGAGGAGTGGGATTGGGTTCTTCCCTGAGTGTCTGACTCTTAGCTGGCCAGTGGGAGCCTGGGTTGGAGCCCTTGGAAGTTCGCCAGACCCCTGCCCCGGCCTGAGTGACATAAGGCTCCCACCCACTGAGGTATTTTGCATGGCCACACTTGTTGCCAGCCACTCAGAAGAGGCAACAGACAGGCTCAGCCCCAGCTATGGGGGCAGGGGCAGGGGCAGGGGCAGCCACTACAGAGCTGAACACCACGCTGCCACCCAGTGGTTTTTGCTGACTTTTCATATCATGCCAATTTGTGTGAGCCAAACCCCCTTTTCTCCCTAGGCCCCCTCATCTCTAGCGGGTTGGGTTTGGGAATCCATGCAGTGAGCTTGAATGGTTGGCCATAGGCAGTATTTGGGAAATACACAGCCCAGTCTCTTTTAGCTCTAGCCCATCTCCAATGTTTTGATTTTCTTTTACCTGATCCTCAAGAAAGCGCCTTCTCTTCCAAGTCTGACCTGGAAATCACTATGCATTCTCAGGGTGTCATCAAACTCATGGCAATCCTCCTACCTCTGCCTCCCAAGTGCTGGGATTAAAGGCGCACACCACCATGCCTGGCCCTCTTCTCAGTTTTCTTAAAGCAACCTTTAACAGAAGAGTTAAGATGATGAGGCAGAGGGAGAAAGTGAAGAGAGATTGAGATTTTTCTTGTTTTTTTTTTTTTTTTGCGTTCTTTTCTAAACACTCTCTGAGTTTTTTTTTTTAATAAAAAAATAAAATTTAGCCGGGCGTGGTGGCACACGCCTTTAATCCCAGCACTCAGGAGGCAGAGGTAGGAGGATTGCCATGAGTTCCAGGCCACCCTGAGATACATAGTTAATTCCAGGTCAGCCTGGGCCAGAGTGAGACCCTACTGTGAAAAACAAACAAACAAACAAACAAACAAACAAACAAACAAATAAAATAAAATAAAATAAAATAAAATTCTTAAATTCCAACAGCTTGAAAGGTAGGAGGAAGAAAAGCAAAAAACATCAGCCATCTATATATGGTCTTACCTACTCCTGAATAATGGTATGAATTAAGTAGCAGAACATGTATTTTTCCTTATTAACACCAAATTTCTGTGAAGCCTGATTCAAAAACACACATGCAAAACAAACAAAAAAACAAACAAAAATCCCTAAAACCTAGAAGACAGCACTAAATGTGATATGGCTGTTCATCCATATTAGTCCAATATTTGTTTCAGACATTCAAGATAGAATCAGTATTTCATAAAACCTGTCCTAGCTGTGTCAAGAGGTTAGTCTTGTAGATAAAAATAATGAATAAGTTATAGCAGAGAAAAACTTAGAGAAAACCACTATATTTCTGCACGCTTTGTTGTTTTAGTTTATCTGTTTTATTTTGGGCCAAGGTCTTGCTTTCTTTCTTTGACTGGTGTGATACTTGCTATGTCGCTCAGACTGGCCTTGCTGAACTATGGGCAGTCTCCCTGCCTCGTCCTCCATAGCGCTAGCATTACAAACATGTATCACCTTGGTCAGCATAGCTTTGCTTTCTCTAATTCTGGACTATTTCTTCACAGATTGAAGAGCAGGATGAAAAAAATTTCAGGGAGAAAGCAATTACTTGCATTTGTGTTTTTAAAGCATATTTAATAAATACTAAAAATTCTTCAATTTCAATCATACTTTTGAAGTTGTTAATAAATGCATTTCCTTATTACTTATTCTCTTTGTGTCTACTGAAAACAGATGCTTTCTATATTAAAGGACCATTTTCTCAGCGCTGTGCACGTAGTTGGCACG
Source organism: Orientallactaga sibirica (assembly GCA_036365145.1). Classification (NCBI taxonomy): domain Eukaryota; kingdom Metazoa; phylum Chordata; class Mammalia; order Rodentia; family Dipodidae; genus Orientallactaga; species Orientallactaga sibirica. Next base: position 13,285 of record JAEOAD010001245.1, read on the forward strand.
TAGTGTTTGCTGTATTCTACTCTATAGGCACACTTCTTCATCACTTAAGATAGAGTTATTTCTCTAACAGGGTAATTAATAAAGATATTATTTTAAAGAAAATTAGAGAATTGACATATATAACTGATTTGAAGAGAAAGGAAACTTATCCATTTTAAATAGCCTTCATTGTACCAACGCAGATACAATAAACCGTCACTATGAAATGCCTATCATTTGTTTTATATTCAAAAAAATAAATAAGTTAGCTGGGCATGGTGGTGCTTGCCTTTAATCCTAGCACTCAGAAGGCAGAGGTAGGAGGATCACTGTGAGTTCAAGGCCACCCTGAGACTACAGAGTGAATTCCAGGTCAGCTGGACTAGTGTGAGACCCTACCTGGAAAAACCAAAATAAATGAACGAATGAATGAATAAATAAATAAATTATAAGTTCTAATTTGCACATTATGAAGTTTTATTGGACTGACACTATTATAATAAGTCTAGGTAACATAAGCTTAAATGTACAACATCAAACATGTTTTTAGAAATGGATATATTTGGGAGACAATGAAATTATTTGTTATCATGTTCTTGCTTACTATTTCAAGTTAACATAACAGAAAAACAATTATATTGAATTCAATGAGAAAGTCAGATAAAAGAAAAATTGAAAAATAAAAGCGTAATACAAGTAATACACATTAATGAACTGCTATACAAATGAGTGACAGTGGAAAAATACAACCTATAATCCTATTCCACTCATTTAATTAATGAGTTACAATGAATGCCAAAACTTGTTTGGCTTGAGGGAGTATATATATATATATTTGAATGGCTATACTTTCATATTGATAGATTAATCATTAAGCGTTCTATCTTTTCTTTTTTTTTTTTTTTTTTTTTTTTTTTTTTTTTTTTTTTTTTTTTTGGTTTTTGGAGGTAGGGTCTCACTCTAGCCCAGGCTGACCTGGAATTCACTTTGTATTCTCAGGGTGGCTGCGAACTCATGGCGATCCTCCTACCTCTGCCTCCTGAGTGCTGGGATTAAAGGCGTGCGCCACCATGCCCAGCAAAGCGTTGTTTTGTGATGGTTTCTGTATACATACCCTGAATGGGAAGTGACGTTAGCCCCTCAACTTCCCCTCTCTCTTAATATCAAGCCTAGAGTCAAGCACCACTAATCTGCTATTTCTTCTATTTCTTTTTTTTTTTTTTTTTTTTGTTTTGTTTTTGTTTTTGCAAGGTAGGGTCTCACTCTGGTCCAGGCTGACCTGGAATTAACTATGTAGTCTCAGGGTGGCCTCGAACTCTTGGTGATCCTCCTACCTCTGCCTCCCGAGTGCTGGGATTAAAGGCGTGTGCCACCACGCCTGGCCGCTATTTCTTTTGAGATAATTTCCATGTGCATGAATCGAGTTATAATAATATGTATCTTTGATTGACTTACCATTCTGTGCATTACTCTGACTAAACACAGATTATGGTCATCAGGCTATGTTCTTTAATAGTTTTGGGATGTCATTAGTACACAGAAATGTCATGCATTTTCAGTGGGAGTTATAAGGCAACGAAGAGCAGAAGCTATCCATAGGTAGGAATGGAATAATTAGACCTATATTTAAAGATCCATAGTAACAAATGGAGCCTAGGTTTTGGTGTGTACATGTGTGTGTTGTATTTCTCCTAAAATGATTACATACAGTTTGATCTTGATGTGTTTAACATAGGATACTTAGTAAGACACAGCACAAAGAACCCTCAATTCTTTTTATACTTTTCCTTTCCAGGAAAGATATATGAACACCAGATCAAAATACATGTATATTTTTTGTATTTGAAACTAGACATTAAAAGTTGACATGGCAAAACTTGACCAGGTGGGGCTCATTGGTAGCTTACCATAAAGTTCCGTTTAATAGTGCCCATTGTTCCCAAGAAAACAGAGCAATATACTTCCATTAATGCCTTCCCCAAACATCACTTTGTAATATAATTTGAGGAATGTTTTATTATTAATCACTATGTATTAATGTTGATTTTTTATTTAATTCTAGTAAAATATATTCCTTCATTTGGATTGTTGTTTTAAATAGAATGCATGCATAGAGGTGGAGAGATGAGATGGCTTCGCAGTGAAGGCCCTTGCCTGCAAAGCCAAAGGACCCAGGTTCAATTCCCCAGACCCACATAAACCAGGTGCACAAGGTGGTGCATGCATCTGTAATTCATATGCAGTGGCTGGAGGCCCTGGCACGCCCATTCTTTTTCTCACTCTATCTGCCTATTTCTCTCTCTCCCACTCTCAAGTCAATAAATAAATAAAAATAAAATATAGAATCTTATGCATGAAAGGGCAACTGGGATTCGTTATGAAACTTTAATATCAACACAGTAATACAGGAATTTGCAAAAAGAAAAATCATCTGACATAGAGGGTCTTTAATCTTAGGAACTAAGAGCTTTGGAAGAATCATGGAAGATGACTTCCTCTTCTAAGCCTAGGAAGCATTCTTAAAATGTGTAAAGCTCTTCAGTCCTTAATATCAAAAGCCTTGTCTATGACTTAGCTATCTCTAGCTATGTAGTTCTGAAAGTAGTCTTTAGTGCTCAGATCTATTTTCCTCCACTTTTCCTCTCAGGCAACGATGGGGGTGTAGCAGACAGCTTCAGGTTCACTGAGAAGAAGCTGGCCTGCCTTCATAGGACAGAGAGCAGGAATGGTGTCCACTCAGCTTCCCTCTGTCAATTTTCTAAGGTACGCACTTGACTGACTGCTTGTCTCTGTGTCCCAGTCACGCCTTCCCAAAGCCCGGGAAGTGCGCAGGCACACACACACACACACACACACACACACACACACACACTACATATATGATGCTCAGGAGATACATCCAGGATAGGATATGCTTTGGGTCTCTGCACCTGTCCCAGGGCAATTGCACTGCAGCAAGCACATTACAGTGACAAAGGCAAGAAAGCCATTGCCTTTGCATGCATGTACACTGGCTAAGCAGCCTCATCCCCACAATCTGGGCTTCAAACTCCTTACATGGCCACCCCAACCCCTCCACCATCCTGAAATCTAAGGGGACATGTCAAAAGGCAAAAGCACCACCTGGTCTCCTTCTGTGCCTTCTGGCCTCTTCTTGGAGCCAAAGAGTTGGACTCAGGAAAAGATGTTTAACTTGTTTTTGTCGCAGCTGGTCTTGCCTTTGCTCGGGCTTTGGGTCGGGCCGCGAGTTCAAGACCAGCCTGAGAACACACAGTGGGTTCTGGGTCAGCCTTGCCTACAGCCACACCCGACCTCAAAAAACCATATTAATAATAATAACAATAACAATAATAAAAATAAAATAATAAAATAAATTTTAAAAGTAAAATAAAATAATAAATAATGAAATAGAAAGTTAAATAAATATTGAATTAAATTAAATTAAAAAGTAAAATAAAGTAATAAAATAACAAATAATAAGATATCAATACTAAAATTTAAAAAATTAAATAAATTGATAACATATTATATAAATAATAGAATAAATAAAATAAAATAAAAAATAAGAAAATTGCAGTCAACTTGCTTAGGAGGAGGGCGTCGTGGCCATGAGTTTGAGGCCAGCCTGAGACGACAGAGTGGATTACGAGTCAGACTGGCCTAGAGCCACACCCGACTCAATGGTAATCATAATAATGACGATGATAATAATAATAAAAATAATAAAAAATGAAATCGGGCTGGAGAGATGGCTCAGCAGTTAAGGGACATGGCTGCGAAGCCTAAGGATCCAGGTGCGACTCTCCAGGACCACGTAAGTCAGATACACAATGTGGCGCATGCATCTGGAGTTCGTTTGCAGGGGCTGGAGGCCCTGGCGTGTCCATTCCCTCCTCTCTCTCTGTATCTCTCTATCCCTCTCTATTTCTCTCTCTCTAATCAATAAATAACTAAAGTATTTTAAATATGTATTTTCATTTATTTACTTATTAGACACACAGAGAGGTTGTGCACTGGACAGGCCTTGAGCCAGGATGCCAGCCATATGGCCTTTTAAGATTTCTTTATCTTTATTTCTTCCTTTAATAATTTACAGTTATTGCGGCCATGGTGACACACATCTTTAATCCCAGCACTCAGGAAGCAGAGGTAGGAGGATCGCTGTGAGTTCAAGGCCACCCTGAGATGACTACAAAGTTAGTTCCAGGTCAGCCTGAGCCAGAGTGGTGAGACCCTATCTCAAAAAAAAAAAAAAAAAAAAAAAATTACAGTTATTTATTCATTATTTACATTTATTTATTATTATTTAGATTTATTTGCTATTTAAATTTATTTATTATTATTTGTCGTTATTTCTTTATTATTTATATTTCTATATTATTTACATTCATTTATTTAGTCTTTATCCTTATTTGTTTATTATAGTTATTTATTTTTTATATTCGTTTATTTAATATTTATACTGCTTTGTTTATTATACTTATTTAGTAATAATATTTATTTATTGTTTTATTTATTTATTATTTATATTCATTTTTGATATGTATCCTTATTTATCATATTTATTTATTGTTTTATTTATTATTTATATTCGCTTGTTTAATATTCATACTGATTTGTTTATTACATTTACTTATCATATTAATTTGTTGTTCTATATTTACTTATTATTTATATTCATTGATTTAGTATTTATTGTTTATTATGTTGACTTATTCGTAGAAGTTTATTTAATATTTACGCTTATACATTGATTTATATTTATTAATTGATTACTTATATATATTTATATATTATTTATAATCATGTGTTTAATATTTATCCTTATTTGTTTATTATATTTATTTATTATATTTATAATTTACATTCATTTATTTAGTATTTAATACTTATTTGTTTATTATATTTGTTTATTATTTATTTATTTATGTATTAATTTATTTATCATTTATGTTCATTTATTTAATAGTCACCCTTATTTGTTTATTATATTTATTCATATAATATATTTACTTATTGCTTTTCTTATTTATTGGTTATATTCGTTTACTTAATATTTATACTGATTTGTTTCTAATATTTATTTATCATATGTATTTATTGTTTTATATTTAATATTTTGGTTTTTTTTTTTTTTTTTTTTTTTTTTTTTTGTTTTTCGAGGTAGGGTCTCACCACTCTGGCCCAGGTTGACCTGGAATTAACTGTAGTTTCAGGGTGGCCTCAAACTCACAGCGATCTTCCTATCTCTGCCTCCTCAGTGCTGGGATTAAAGGCGTGCATCACCATACCCTGCTATTTTTATTATTTATATTTGTTTGTTTAATATTTATCCTTAGCCGGGCGTGGTGGCGCACGCCTTTAATACCAGCACTCGAACTTGGGAGGCAGAGGTAGGAGGATCACCATGAGTTCAAGGCCACCCTGAGGCTACATAGTGAATTCCAGGTCAGCCTGGACCAGAGTGAGACTCTACTTTGAAAAACAAACAAACAAAAAAATATTTCTCCTTATTCGTTCATTATATTCATTTATCATAATTATTTATTTGTTGTTTTATTGATTGATTATGTATATCTATTTGTTCGTTTTATCATTTCACCATTTAGTGGTGAGAGAGAGAGAATGGGACCATCGCATGCCACGGCTTCCCAGGGACCACGGGCACCGCTTTGTGCATTGGGACCTGGGGATTCGAACCCGGGTCCTTGGGCTCCGCTGGCAGGCGCCCTAACCGCTGAGCCACCTTGCCAGACCAAAAGTAGATAGAGCTCAATGAATGAAGCTGTCAGACAGCCTGAGAGAACAGAAACCAGCCCCTCAGTCCCTTACACTCTCCCGATTAAAGGAAGGAAGGAAGGAAGGAAGGAAGGAAGGAAGGAAGGAAGGAAGGAAGGAAGGAGAGGGATGGAGGAGGGAAGAAGGAAGGAAGGAAAGAGGGGAGGAAAAGACTTCTTTAACTGACAACCTCCATCAAGAGAAACAATATAAAAGATGAAAATATCATCCATTTGTAGTGGTGGGATGCCCCCACATCATTCATTCTCCCAGTTAAAAACCCTACAAGTTATCTGCTTTTTAGCGGTTTCTGGGAGTCCCTGCTGGATACAGAAATCGTGTCTGGGGTACCAACCAACTCTGGGTGAGGAACCAAAAATTATGTAGGAGACACAGACAAGGCTAGCATGTACCCCAACCGCCCTCCCCTCGCCCGGTGAAGAATGGGAAGAAGGGGGAGGTGGGGGCACAGCCAGCAGACGCAGTGAGGTACAGGAGAGGGTAGGAGGTAAAGGCTCTCTCTCTCACACTCTCTCTCTGTCTGTCTCTCAAGAGACTCGTGACAGGATGGGAGTGGTGGGTGGCACTATGCATTCCCACACTCCCGCTTGAAAGAAAGAGAGAGAGAGAACGGAAAAGACTTTTTTTTTCTTTTCACTTCCTAACGTATTGTGAAGAACTCTGACATGCAGGCATTACGTTGTGAGTGCTTGTTTCTTTGAGTGTTCATCTAAAAATCATAGGAGAGACAGAAGAAACATACCATGTCCATCACAAAGCAAGCTCCACTTTTAAGAAATGTCGGTTTTATTTTACTTAGAAAAACCTGCAGGGCAACTAGAGGAATCACCGCAGCGGTTAAAGGAAGGAGGAGGAGGAGGAGGAGGAGGAGGAGGAGGAGGAGGAGAAGAAGAAGAAGAAGAAGAAGAAGAAGAAGAAGAAGAAAGAATGGGCTGGGGAGATAGAGGTGGTTGATCCTGTGGTTACTTAAAGGTGGGGTTCAAGCCGGGCGTGGTGGCACACGCCTTTAATCCCAGCACTCGGGAGGCAGAGGTAGGAGGATCGCTGTGAGTTCGAGGCCACCCTGAGAATACAGAGTGAACTCCAGGTCAGCCTGAACTAGAGTGAGACCCTACCTCGAAAAACAAAAAAAAAAAAAAAAAAAAAAAGGTGGGGTTCAATTCCCCACTAACCATGTAAAAGCAGGTACACGACGTGGCACTTGTGGCCGGAGTTAGTTCCCTCTGCAGTGGCAGGAGAGCCTAGCATTTGTTCTCCCACATGAAAATCCTACAAGTCATCTGTGTAAAATTAAACATTTTTTTTTCTTAGCGGTTTCTGATGAATACCGGGCAACTCCACCTGTAGAACCTGTAGGAGACAGTAGAAGGCTGGCATGTACACCAAACGCCCTTCCCTCGCCTGGCGAAGTACGTAAGCTAGATGCATAAGGGGCACATGCGTCTTGAGTTTGTTTGCAGTGGCTGAAGGCCTTGTGTGCCCATTCTCTCTCTCTCTCTATCAAATAAATAAATAAAAATAAAAATACATTTAAAATACTTTTTAAAAAAAGAATGGGAAGAAGAACACACACACACACACACACACACACACACACACACACACGGCATCCACAACAGTACTTAAACGTGAGACTGGAGTTCATTTGCAGTGGCAGAAGACTCACCATTTGTTCATTCTCATCCATTCCTTTTTATTATCTATCTATCTATCTATCTATGTATCTATCTATCCATCCATCTATCTATCTATCTATCTATCTATCTATCTATCTATCTATCTATCTATCTATCTATCTACCTATCTACCTATCATCTATCTATCAATCATCTCTCTGTATGTCTCTCTCCATGGTCTACCATTTCTCATCTTTTTAAATAAATAACTCTAAATGATAGATAAGAAAAGAAAGTAAAAAGCTGGGTGTGGTGGCGCATGCCTTTAATCCCAGCACTGGGGAGGCAGAGGTAGGAGGATGGCCATGAGTTCAAGGCCAGTCTGAGACTACATAGGCTGAAGTCCAGGTCAGCCTGGGCTAGAGTAAGCCTCTACTTCCAAAAACCAAAAGAAGAAAAAAGAGAAAGAAAACAAAATAAAATAAAGTAGCAGTAAGAGTAAGAAGGGGCTGTGAGGACAGAATGAAAACGCCTACAGGTTCTCTCTGTTGACCATTCAGAAAATATCTTTTTTATTTTTAAGGACACATAGTAATTTAGATAAAGATCACAAAGCAGCCTAACATGGTGGCGAACCCCTTTTACTCCAGTGCTCACTCGCTCCAGATGCTGACCTAGGAGGATTTCCGTGAGTTCCAGGCCCCTCTGGGGCTACAGAGTGAACTCTGCACGAGTGTGGCGGGTGTGGGTGAGGGCCTGTTTTCACTTTCACCGTCTCACGTTTCAAACAGCAACCTCTAGATGGCACCCGGGTCCCAGGAAAGCATTTGGCTAACATCACTAGGATGGGTCGCTCTTGTCTCCTCCCCCTTCCCTCAAATAAAAGCAGAAATCAAGCCGGGTATGGTGGCGCATGCCTTTAATCCCAGCACTCAGGAGGCAGAGGTAGGAGGATGTCCATGTGTTCGAGGCCACCCTGAGACTACATAGTGAATTCTAGGTCAACCTGAGCTAGAGTGAGACTCTAACTCAAAAAAAAAAAAAAAAAGCAGAAGTCACGCTGTTGCTGCTGGGGGTGGGGCACAGCGGGGAGGATGGCCTAAACAAGTGCCACATGATGTCTTCACCAGCAGGGCCTGCTTCATCGGAGCCCAACACCTGCCCCAGGGCAGGCTGTCATTGCTGCAGGCAGATACACACACACATACAATCTCTCTTTGGCCTTTCTGTCCCACCCAGACTCA
>JAEOAD010002037.1:667500-820000 GCA_036365145.1 Orientallactaga sibirica
AGGATCGCTGTGAGTTCAAGGCCATCCTGAGACTACATAGTGAACTCCAGGTCAGCCTGGGCCACAGTGAGACCCTTAACTCAAAAAAAATGGGGGGGTTAGCTGGGCGTGGTGGTGCATGCCTTTAATCCCAGTACTTGGGAGGCAGAGGTAGGAGGATCGCTGTGAGTTAGAGGCCACCCTGAGAATACAGAGTGAATTCCAGGTCAGCCTGGGCTAAAGTGAGACCCTACCTTGAAAAAAAAAAAATTAAGAAGAGCTCAGCTTTTGGGCTAAGGAGATGCCTCTGTGGGTAAAGTGCTTGCTGTGCAAACTTGAGGACCTGTGTTCCGATCCTCAGCACCCACAAAAAAAGTTGGGTACCGTGTCATGTTCCAGTAATCCCAGAAGCAGGGAGGTGGACACAGGGGATCCCTTGGAACTCCCTGAATAGTTTTTCTAGCTGAATCAGTGCGCTCCAGGGCAGGGTGAGGCTGCCTCTAAACACAAGTGTAAAGCAATTTCGGAAGACACCTGATGACAACCTCCAACCTCTACAGGCTTGCACCCACGTGCATCCCCACATGAAACACACAAAGAAAAGAATGAAGCCCTCCAGGACCTGACCAATCCCTCAGCTTCTCTATTTGCAAAATGGGCAAAAAGGCAGTTCTGCCTCAGTGGTTAATGTACATACAGCAGCAGCTGGTTCATTCTCCACCAACTCTGAGAAGGGCGCTGTGCTGTGTCCACTGCACAAATGATGCGGCTGGACACCCCGTGAGCGTGGAGGAGAGTAAGGAAATATATGTACACACACACACACACACACACACACACGGTGTTCCACTTCACAAATGATGTGGCTAGGCACAGAAAGCCTCAACCCCTCCAAGGGTCACACTGTGAGCGTGGAAGCGTGGAGAGTAAGGATATATGTATGTGTGTGTATATATATATATATATATATATATACACACACACACACATATATACACATCCACGGTGCTCCACTTCACAAATGACATGGCTAGGCACAGAAAGCCTCAACCCCCACCCAGGGTCACACCATGAGTGTGGAGGAGAGTAAGGAGATATGCATGTGTGTGTGTGTGTATGTGTATATGTATACATATATATGTATATATACATATACATACATACACACACACACACACACGGTGTTCCACTTCACAAATGATGCAGCTAGGCACAGAAAGACTCAACCCCACCCAGGGTCACACCGTGAGTGTGGAGGAGACTAAGGAGATATATATATACACATACACACACACACACACACACACACACACACACGCTGTATCCATTTCACAAATGATGCAGCTAGGCACAGAAAGATTCAACCCCACCCAGTGAGCATGGAGGAGAGTAATGACAAACACACACATACACACAAAGAAAGAATGGGTGTGCCAGGGCCTCTAGCCACTGCAAAGGACCTCCAGATGTGTGCGCCACCATATATGTGCATCTGGCTTACATGGGTTCAGAAGAACAGATCCTGGGTCCTTAGGCTTTGCAGCAAGCACCTTAACTGCTAAGTCCTCTCTCCAGCCCCCAGAGAGTAGGGATTTTAACTCAGCACCCAATCTGTTGAGCATGGGCCCAGACCCCCTTAGTGACTGGAGGAGGCTCCCTCATTAGCGTTTCTTGTGGAAGGACAGTCATGCTGATAGCTAGCTGATCCCAAAGGGCATCTTTGTAACCGCTCAGCTCTGGGACTCTTGAAGTGCACCTGACAACCTCTCCAGCACCTACTATGCGTCAAAGCCAGAATCACTGCACACTTGTATTAATGAACATCCATTTTCACCCTCATCCTAGTTCCCTGCTAGACAGTGGACACCGAGGTCTGGACACACGACGTCAATGTCTTACGAATCACAGAGAGGGAGGTTCAAATCTATGCCAAAACCCAGCTGCAGCCCCCCTGCCCTTCCCCTCCATCCCTTACCTTGTGGGTGCTGTTGCCCTGGCTGCCCAAGGCCTTGACCAGAACCTGGCTGGGCTCCTCCCCCAAGTGTCGCAGATCCCACAGGTTGACATTGCGATCCCGGGAGCCCGACAGACACAGCGCTCCACCCTAGACCGGGAGCAAGGAGGAGCTGCTGGGGGCTCTCCTTCCCCCTCCACTGCCTGCTCCCTCCCCCTCACGAGCCCTGCCTCACCTCGAGCAGCAGCACTGTGTCGATGGACGCAAAATGCCCGTCAGCCAGACAGAAGTACTCGGTCTGCTGCCCATCCTCTGTCCAGCGGGCCAGGTGCTGTTCCAACTCGATGCAGGCTGCTGGCCAGTCGAAGTCTTCCTCTGTGGAGCACCATGAGCAGGGTCACCAGTGGTTCACTGGACAGCTGATTCCCCACTTTGATTGTCAGGGTGCCCAACCTTCACCTGACCTGGACAAAATGCCACCTCGATGTCTCATCCTAGCCCAAGCTGGCCTAGACTGGTACTGCCACCAGCCTCCCCCGCTCCCTGCCCATCTCTCAGAAAGGCTAGAGCTGGTCACCCCAGTCTCCAGAAACTGGGGCCTCAAGCCCATCTTTTCAGGCCTCATCACCAACCCAAGCTCAGGATACTTAGGTCCTGCCTTGCCCTCAATCTTCAGGCCGGGGCCTCTGCACTAACCCTTCTTGCCTCAGCCTCCTGATCCAGAACCAGGATCACTACTATCTGTAAACCAGGAAGCCATCCAAGGGGTTACTGCCATGGGTCATCTGTAGAGAACTTGCCTAGCAAGCACGATGAGGACCTGGTTGTTTTCCAGCCCTAACCCTCCCCTCTGTTTTTTATTTGAGAGAGAGTGAAAGAGGAAGATATAGAGAGAATGGGCACACCAGGGCCTCTAGCAACTGCAAACGAACTCCAGATGCAAGCACCCCCTTGTGCATCTGGCTTACGTGAATCCTGGGTAGTGGAACCAGGGCCCTTAGGCTTTGCAGGCAAATGCCTTAACCCCTAAGCCATTTCACCAGCCCTATCAGAGATGTTTGGAAGAGCCTGACCAGGGATTGGATAGTAACACCCTAATCCAGGAGCCCCTTCCCTTTGCAGAATCAAAGCCTCCAGACTTGTCATGCATGTGTCAAGGGCCTCGCTCAGGATCAACAACAGCTCAAGGGTGCGCTGGGAATGTGGATGAGTGCTCAAGTGCTTGCTTGCCTACCATATCAAAGACCCCAAGTTCCATCCTCTACATCCTAAAAGAAAGCTCAAAACTGAGCAGGGCGTGGTGGCGCCCGCCTTTAATCCCAGCACTCGGGAGGCAGAGGTAGGAGGATCGTCGTGAGTTCGAGGCCACCATGAGACTACATAGTGAATTCCAAGTCAGCCTGGGCTAGAACAAGACCCTCCCTCGAAAAACCAAAAATAATTAAATAAATAAAAACAACAATGAAAATCTGTGGTGGCTGGTATCAAAGAAGCCCTCCTGGGTCGTCCCTGGGAGAGTCAAGGGCTTTCGGCTCTACCAGCCTCAGGCCACACCCAGAGCCCGGAGACTTCTCGGACTTGGACGTGTAAGCGGGGGCGGCGGCCGTCTCCGCAGCGGGCTCGAGCGGGGCAGGGAGGCCTGCGCGCGCACCTTCCACCACCGGGTAGGGCGCGCGGACGCGGCGCTGCGCGCGCAGCCTCCAGGTGACTCGGTCGCGCACGAGGTCGTGCAGCGCCTGGCACACGCGCGGCAGCACACGGAGCACGAGCCCGGCGTCCAGGTAGGCGCAGATCTCGAGCAGCAGCTCGGGGGGCAGGCTGAGCAGGCCCGGCGCGCCCTCGGCCGGCAGCGCGCAGGCCGCCCTCCGCCCCGGCGCGCCCGGCGGCGCGGACAGCGAGGCGGGCGGCGGGGACGCGCGCGCCGCCGGCCCGGCTCCGGACGGGGAGAGCAGGCGGGCCACGTAGGCCTCGGCCTGGGCGTCGGGGTCCGGCTCCGGGTCCAGCTCCGGCTCCGAGTCTTCGTCGCACGAGCGGGGCTCCTCCATGGCGACCGGGGGGCGCGGCCGGCCCGGTCTCGTCAGCCGCTCGGCTCGCGTCCCGTTTCCTAGGCAGCGCCAGGACACTTCCGGCGCCCGCGGATGACGTAGGACTCCACCGGAAGCGCCCCTTTGAAGCCTACAAATGGGCTCCCTGGCGGCCGCCTCTGAAATTCTGGTGCCTCGTTTGTCTTGGTTTGAAAGTCTCCTGTAGGCCAACAGCTCTGACCTCCCAGGGAGCATGTGGCAGCTACCGTGGGAGAAAAGGCTGGTTTCAGGCTTAGTTTAAGGGCGGGGCTTCATCTCGGCAGGGGAGGCTGGCTCACGAACCGCACATGCGCAGCAGAGACGAAGCGCTCTGAAGCTAGCTAGCTCTGAACATCTCCTATGCTAATCCACCCCAAGGTCCACCTCCAGCAACACGTCTCCACCTGCTTGGGACTAAGTAGGAATCTTAAACACACGCTGAGTGTGTGGAGGACATTTATATTCAAGCCCCCAGAGCGTAGAGTTTATTGTGGCTGGGGAACACGGGATTCGGCTACCCTAAATTAATATGCAAGGTCAGTAACAGGTGTGAGGAACGAATGGTTACCAGGGGGCTAAAGAAAGCTCAAGAATCTGCTCTGTAACTGTGCAATTCTACTGAAAGTTGGGGGGGTTGACGGGAGGGGCATTGACCTCAAACTGCCTGTGTAGCTGAGGTTGGCATTCAACTTGTGAAAGCTCTTGCCACTGCAAACACCCCAGACACATGAACCACTCTGCATCTGGCTTTACATGGGTGCTGGGCAACCCAGGCCGTCGGGATTTGCAAGCAAGCACCTACGCTGAGTCCATCTCTCTAGCCCCTGACAGGAAGTTCTAATCATCCTTGTACAATCTTCTACCCAGGTGAGATTTTCTTCTAGGAAACACAAACTGGCCTCAATTTTGCAATCCACCTGCTTCAGCCTCCCTAGCAGCTGAAACTAGGTGTGCACTACCACGCTTCACTTATTTACAACAGCATCTAAACAAACCTCTAGCCTGTCCACTTGAGTAGTCGGCAAAGATAAGGGATTGCTCTAAGATTATGCATCTTAGCATATGGCAGGTCTAGTGAGTTGAAACTAGTGAATTCCAAGTGTTAACACACTGAACCACCCTTCACCCTTCCACATTACAAGAACAAAAGACCTGGGGTTCCAAACTAATAACTTCCTTAGGGACTTATACATGCTATCTATGCAAGCACTCTACCACTAAGCTACTCTCTCAATTTTTTTTTTAAAAATTTTATTTATTTGCAAGCAGAGAGACAGAAGGCAGACAGAGAGAATGGGCACGCCAGGGCCTCCAGCCACTGCAAACGAACTCCAGATGCATGTGCCCCTTGTACATCTGGCTTATGTGGGTACTGGAGAATCAAACCAGGAGCCTTTGGCTTCGCAGGCAAACGCCTTAACTGCTAAGCCATTTCTCCAGCCCCTCAACTTCTTAAAAGAAAAAAAATTTTGAGTTGGGTGTGGTGGCACACACCTTTAATCCCAGCACTCAGGAGGCAGAGGTAGGGGGATCGCTGTGAGTTCGAGGCCACCCTGAGACTACACAGTGAATTACAGGTCAGCCTAGGCTAGAGTGAAACCCTACCCCCCGCCCAATTTATTTATCTATTTATTTGAGAGCTACAGAAAGAAGCACATAGAGAATGGGTGTGCCATGGCCTTTAGCCACTGCAAATGAACTCCAGATGCATGTGCCACCTTGTGCATCTGGCTTACATGGGTCCTGAGGAGTCGAGCCTTGAACCAGGCTCCTTAGGCACCACAGGCAAGTGCTTAACCACTAAGCCACCTCCCCAGCTGCCCCCCCCCACACACACAATTTTTTTCAATTCCAGGCTGACCTGGAATTGACTATGGAGTCAGGCTGGCTTCAAACTCACTGTGATCCTATCCCTTCCTCGCAAGTGCTGGGATTAAAGGCTGATGATGTGTGCCACCTCATCTGGCTCCCTCAAATTTTAATTCATGAAAGGAGTGCTGTGCATTTTCACCTTGTTTTTCTTTCCTTTTTTCCCCTAGGCAGGGTCTCACTGACCTGGAATTACTCAGGTTGGCCTCCAATTCATAGCAATGCTCTTACCTCAGCTGCGATTAAAGGTGTGCACCACCACTCCCTGCTCACCTTGTTTTTCTTGACACTAACTATGTAGTCTCGGCCAGGTGGGCTACCATGCCTGGCTGTGAATCTCCATTTCTACTCGTCCCCCTATGTCACTCTTCCACCTGTTCTGATTCCAGAGTTTGCTGGACTGATCCTTGGATCTCAGCTTCCCCGCAGGACTGGAGTTACAGGCGGTCACACCCAGCTGTTTTACATGGGATCTGAAGATTTTAACTCTGGCAGTCTCAGGCTCCCTCAGGCCCTATGCTTGCGCCAACATGTGTGCTTCACCACTGAGCCAGCTCTCCAGTTTTGTACGTTCCTTTCTAAGTTGTCCCAGGACTGAGGCCTTCACAGCTCTCTACCACCACAGCCAACAACAAATGAAACCATGAACACCGAGGGTTTCACAAGAAACTCATCTTTACTCAACAAAGTTCTACACAAGTGGAATCTCACGCCACCCAGGCGCCAGTCCCCAGCACTGCACAGTAACCAATGGACAGACCCGGAGCCCGCATAAGTTAAGAGGTTGAGGAGAGACTAGGGAGCGGAAAGGCTGCAGATCAAGGCTAGGCTGTGTCTGCAGCCCTGGGCAAGGAAGGAGATAAAAAGAAACTTCACTGTGCAAAAGAAAATAATAATAACCAAAAAAATAAATTAAAAAATTAAATCGCTTGCTTAAAAGAACAAAATAATAATAATAAAAAAAAACTAGAAGAATCAGGTTCCTTTTCCCTGAAGGTGGTTGAAGCCCTGCCCTCCCCCTCCAGTGTGGATGGAGAAGGCTTTACAAAGTCCATTGGC
This sequence comes from Orientallactaga sibirica, assembly GCA_036365145.1. Classification (NCBI taxonomy): domain Eukaryota; kingdom Metazoa; phylum Chordata; class Mammalia; order Rodentia; family Dipodidae; genus Orientallactaga; species Orientallactaga sibirica. The sequence continues at coordinate 674,425 of JAEOAD010002037.1, forward strand.
CAGCCAACCCATCCACACACCCCAAGAGCCAGCAGAGGATGCTGAGGAGCTGGAGTGAGCACAACGGGGAGGCACTGGGTCAGGAGGGAGACCTGTCAAGTTTCGGGTGGGAGGGCTAGATAGGAACACACACCCCCTTTATGGAATGTGCACTACGTGCCTCTGGGGATACGAAGCAGAACCCGACCCTGCCTAGCCCAGGGCCCACATTACAACAGGGTCCAGGGCCATGGCGGGGTGGAGCATGTGCTGGGATGCAGGACACTAGTCCAAAACACAAGGGGCTCCCAAAGTAGAAGAAAGCAGGGAAGGAAAGGAAAAAAGAAAAAAAATAAGAAAACTGAAGGAGCTGCAGGGTCTGTTCCCCTGGCCATTTCTGTAATAACCATGCCCTCCTCTGGAGGAGCCCCTCCACCTCGTTGGTGTCCACAACCAATCTCTACAAGGTCCCAGTGGACACTGATGCGCCGTAAATCCCAGAGGGACAAAGGGGGGGAGGGCAGGGCACGTTCCCCTCCCCCAAGCCCTCAGTTCTAGTTTCCTGGACTGCCTTAGCCTCTCTCCTCACCAATGAGAAGGGGCTGTCAGGAACACACAACTACATTGCCCTGGAAGCGGCTTCCAGAGTAGAGTAGGTCCCAGCTCTCCAGGGAAAGGGGTCTCAGCTTCTTGCCTTCAAATACTTCTGGGACCCAGGGGAGAGGCCAGGACAACTCTAGGCCAGCCCCTGCTGCTCCGATGGTCCCCACTCTGCTGGCTAGGCTGGGACGAAGATGGGGACACACTGAATGAGGCTGCCAGGAAGCTGGCAGGAGTGTGGAGCAGGTCCAAAGCGTGCACGTGCTGATACGGTGGCCTCAAGGTGGCCGTCCTCCTCCCCCCACCCCCGCCCTGGGGTCCTAGCTGAGGCCCCCTAACCCCCCTAGCCCTCCCCAATCACCTCCGATTCTGGCAAAACGGCGGAAGCTTCTTATACTCTAGATGCAAGATACACGGAAGGCCGCACGGCTAGACTCAGGGTTCACTAATTCTACTGTCTCCATGCAGTCGGGGAAATGGTGGACGACTGGCCCAGCCTGGCTGGCTGCAGCGCCCACATGCGTGTAGCCACGTGTGAACGTGAGAGTGTACGCGTCTCTACAAGGACCCCCCCTCCCCGCCTGCGGTCCCCTTGCCTCATCTGACACCAGATTTGGTCGACCTCATGGGTTCCTCCCTCCCATATGGGTGCCCGAGGGCTGCCTTGAGATGACCCACATTAGAACCGGGGGCTCTTGCCCGCCGGGAAGTCCCACCCCCCTCCCTGTTTGTAGGATGAGCGTGGAGGCCCCACCCACCTGCCCGCGTGTCAGGCCTGGTGGGACAGGTGGACCGACAGACGGACGGACAGACAGGGAAGGCGTCTGGATTTGGGTCCCATTCACTCCTCCCTAACCCCCCTCGACCAGGGCACAGCGACTTCTGGACGCAACGCGCTCCCCAGCAATCCCTCCGACGATGACGCAAGACAGAAACCTGCAGGGAGAGGAAGATCAGAGCCAGGGTCCCTCTTGCCTGAACAGGACGGGACCCAGGGTGCCCGCCGGAGGCCCTCACCTACCTGGTGGTCTCCCCATTTGCCTAGACCCCGTAGAATGCAGCCAGCCTCTCTTTGAGCAACGGCGGAAACTGCTCTGAAAACTGCTGCCAGTTTTCCTCCCCAACTTGATCTTTGAAGCCATGGAGGATCTGTGGTGAGACCGGGTGAGGGTGGCTAGGACACAGCCCGAGACAGTGGACTGCCCCCTCCCAGGCCTCCATGGGGCCAGGGGAAGCCTCACCTTATAAAACATGTCCCGAAGGTCATCCTTCGGGCTCACCCATGAGGCCACAGCATCGCAGAAGAAGATAAAGTCCTGAAACAGGATAGGTTCCATGAGCACTGCCCAAGCCTGCGCTCCGACCCCACCCAACCCCACCCCACCCAAGCCCAGCAGCCCAGACCTGCACAACACCCCCAGGATTGACTCCGATCATCATGCAGATGCCTCGGAAGGCAGAGTCCTTCTCCTCATTGTCCCGGATGTTCCTGAGTGAGGTGCACCTGGGGGGAGGGGGAGCAGGTCAGTGGGTGGGACTGAGGTTGAGAGCGAGTGGACTGAGGGCGGTGGAACAGGAGGCTACGGTGGGTATGAAGCATGCATCCTGGGACAGAAGCAGGGACCACACTGCCCATCAAGGGGCGGGGCTTGCCTGTCCAGCCCCCCTCCCCCAGCAGGCCCCACTCAGGCAGGCACACACCAAGGCCGGATGAACTGCTGCAGCATGGGTGCCACCTCCTGGGGGCACACGTAACCCAGGCGGCCGATGGTGATGGCTGGAATGGCAGAGGGACTCGTCAGGCGACCTGAAACCCCGAGCGGCCCCGGGAGGGAACGTGGCGGGACCTCTGGCACGAGGCACTGAGCCCCGCCCCACAGCCCCAAGGGAAGCCTGGGCCCCTCGTTTGGCCCGGCCCAGCTGTCCTCCCCTCTGGCCGGGCTCTCCCAGAACACCTACAGAGGTGGACACCTCCCAAGCTCCTTCCCCTGAGCCTGGAACTCTACTTCCACGAAGCTGGCTAGGGCTGTAGCCCAGGCCTGGCGCCCACCTGTGTTTTCCAGCAGCGTCTTGGGCGTATTGGGCCGGTTAATAATGTCCACCAGGTTGTTGAGGACCATCTGCACGTAGGGCTGCATCTCTGCCCCTAAGGACCAGCCATTCAGAGCCTACTCCACCCAGAGCACCAGTCCCCTCCCGGTATAATCCAGGTTTATCCATATAGGCCTCCCTCCCTCGATAGCCCAGGTTAGTCCAGATTGACAGCCCTCCCTCCCCATATAACCCAGGTGGCCTCCACAACCACTGAGGGAACAAAGATTGTGCTCGGGATGCTCCATCCACACCAACTGTGACGCACCCCACACACCAGACAGAGGCTCCTCCAAAGTCACCAACCCACACTGATGAGGCAGGGGGCCGGCCACCGAACCCATCCCATTGGGCCACTCATCCAAGCGCATGAGACAGTCCAATAGCAACCGCCTTTCAGTCCAACTACAAATGGCCTTTCAGTCATTTGACCACGCCCATCAGGAAATACTCAGGAGGCATGGAGCCAATGGGAGGGTTTCAGTCAGAGCCAACCTCCCACGTCCAGGACTGAAAAGGCAATGGAGAGAGCAGAGCATGCCATTTGCAGGGCACTCACCCATCTGCATGCAGATCTCCCCGATGGCCCAGGTGGCATTGTTGCAGACAGAGATGAACTCAGGGTTCAGGTTGGTGCCCAGGATGGGCATGAACTCGGCTAGTGGGCAGAAGGGAAAATGCTATGCAGGAAGGCCAGCCAGGACAGGCTCCTGGAAGTGGCTGGGCAGGCCCCATCAGACAGTACGAATACATCCCAATCCAGTCACGGTGCTCCCTGGGCAAATCTCCATCACTAGAGGCCCGGTGCATATGGGGGGCAGGGTCATGGATGAGGGAGAGCCAGTAGCCTACCGATGCATGGCTTAACGTGGATGAAGCAGGCCTTGGTGAGGTCTCCCAGGAGGGCGAAAGAGCTCTGCCGGACCTCAGGCATGGAGTCCTGGAGGTGGAGGACTTGTCAGACCAGTGGGGCTCCCCACCCCGCACCCTGATTGTCTGAGATGATCCCTGGAGCATAACCTGACTGGGAGTATGGCCTGAGGCTCAGGGATTGCTCTCAATTCTCACCCTTGTTAGGGCTGTGGACCCACCTCAATGGTGGTGTTTGCTTAGTGTGCTCAAGGTCCTAGATTCCTCAGTCAGCACCACAAATAAAACAGGTTACCTGTGGTGGAACACACCTGTAACCCAGTCAGTACTCAGGAGTCTGAGGGAGGGAACTGAGGCCAGCTTGGGCTAAAGTGAGACCCTGCTTCAGTTAAAACAAAACAGAGGGCTGGAGAGATGGCTTAGCGGTTAAGGCGCCTGCCTGCTAAGCCTAAGAACCCGGTTCCAATCTCCAGGTCCCACGTTTAGCCAGATGCAAAGTGACGCAAGGGTGCAATGCCGCACTTGACCACAAGGGGGCGCACACGTCTGGAGTTCATTCACAGCAACTGAGAGGCTGCTGGCGCACCCATCTCTATCTGTCTCCCTCTCCCTCTGTCTCTCTCTCCAAAAATAAAAAATAAAAAATAAACCAGAGCCAGGGATAGTGGCGCACACCTGTAATCCCAGCACTTGGGAGGCCGAGGTAGGAGGAACACCATGAGTTCAAGGCCACCCTGAGAATACAGAGTGAATTCCAGGTCAGCCTGGGCTAGTGCAAAACCCTACCTCAGAAAACAAACAAACAAACAAACAAACAAACAGGGCTGAAGAGGTGGCTTAGTTAAGGCACTTGCTTGTGAAACCTAAGGACCCAGGTTCGACTCCCCAGAGCCCACATAAGCCAGACGCACATGGTGGCGCGTGCGTTTGGAGGTCATTTGAGAGGCTGGAGGACCTGGCACACCCATTCTATCTGTTTCTTCTACCTCTCTCTGCTTGAAAATAAAATTTAAAAAATATATAGAAAAGTGCAGTGATACTGAATATGTACAGATTACCCTTTCATTCCTTCTCAAAAAAAAATTTTCTTTTGGTTTTTCAAGGTAAGATCTCAGGGTGGCCTCAAAACTCACAGCGATTATCCTTCCTCTGCCTCCCAGCACCACCTTGAGAATACAGTGTGAATTCCAGGTCAGTTAGACCTAGATAGAGAACATACCTCGAAAACCTCCCCACCCCCCCAAAACAATAAGCACACACACACACACACATATTATTTACTTGAGAGAACCTATGGCCATACCAGCCTGAATGCACCCAATCTCGTCTGATCTCCGAGAGAGAGAAAATGAGAATGCAGGCATGCCAGCTCCAGCTGCTGCAAATGAACTCCAGATGCATGCACCACCTTGTGCATCTGGCTTACATGGGCTCTGGGGAATTGAACCTGGGTCTTTGGGCTTGGCAGGCAAGTGCCTTAATTGCTAGGCCATCTCTTTAGCCCTAAACTTTTTCTTTCCTTACTAAGGACTGAGCACAGGACCTCACAGGTGCTAAGCAAGGGGCTACCTCTGACCTATGACCTCAGCCCTGTTTGTTTATTTAGTGAGACTTTATTTCTATCTTTTTCCCCTTTTAAAAATTAATTTATTTGTAGCTGGGCGTGGTGGCGCACGCCTTTAATCCCAGCACTCAGGAGGCAGAGGTAGGAGGATCGCTGAGAGTTTGAGGCCACCCTGAGACTACATAGTTAATTCCAGGTCAGCCTGGACCAGAGTGAGACCTTACCTTGCAAAACCAAAAATAAAAAAAAAGAAAAGAAAAATTAATTTATTTGAGAAAGAGGGAGAGAGAAAATGGGCACAGTGGGGCTTCAGCTGCTGCAAACGAACTCCAGACACATGCACCACCTGGTGCATCTGGCCTACACGTGTCTGCCGTTCTCCATCATACCCCTCCCCCTTCATTTTATTTTTACAGTAATAGGGACTGAACACAGGGCCTTAAGCATGCTAGGAAAGCACTCCATCACCAGCCCTACTTTACTTGGATAGACTCTCACTTATTTTGGTTTTTTTTGAGGTAGGGTCTCACCCTCGCCCAGGCTGACCTGGAATTCACTCTGTAGACTGTAGTCTCAGGGCAGCCTTGAACTCACAGTGATCCTCCTACCTCTGCCTCTCAAGTGCTGGGATTAAAGGCCTGCGCCACCACGGCTGACTTTCAGAAGGTACTTTTAAAAAAAAATTTAATTTTAATTTTATTTACTAGAGACAAGAGAGAGATAAAACGGGTGCACTAGGGTCTCTAGCCACTGCAAACGAACTCCAGATGCATACACCACCTTGTGCATCTGGTTTACGTGAGACCTGGATCCATAGGCTTCACTGGCAAGCGCCTTAACCCCTGAGCCATCTCTCCAGCCCCAGAAGGAACTTTTTTAAAGGATAATTTTCCCTTATGTTCTTTGGACACAACTGGGTGCTGAGTGTCCCACAGTGGCCCTGAGTGGCTACTGCAAGTACTGTCACTTCCAACCATAGGTCCTTGGCCTGTTTCCCTTTCTGGCCCTGTGCATGACTTGGCTTGGATGTAGCCAGTGTGGGGCACACACCTACCTGCATACACTGGAAAAGCAGTGTCATGATGTTGCTTCGGGCTACCAGCTGCTCTACGTGGCCACCCAGGCCCTCAGCCAGGCCACTGAGCAGGTCCAGTGCCACGATCATGAAGTCCTTGTCAGGGGCTTCGTACTGTTCAGGGTGCTGGGTATACATCTGAACACAGATGGGCACATGAGGAGAGCAGGCCAGGGTCCGGGCAGCAAAAGGAAGGGGTGGGGCCAGGGGCGGATCTCACCATGGCCTGGGCCAGCGTCTTCTGCACAAGGGTGACGCAGCGCTGGTAGACGGGCTCACAGTAGGGCAGGAAGCCGCTCTGCAGCGCTGTAGCCACCGACGATAGGCACTAGCAAGAGGGGACAGGAAAGGTGAGCCCGGGCCAGGGGTGTGTGTGGGGGGGGGAACAGAACGACTGAGTCCGCTCACCTCCGCACTAGCAAGAGGGGACAGGAAAGGTGAGCCTGGGCCAGGGGCGTGTGTGTGGGGGGAACAGAACGACTGAGTCCGCTCACCTCCGCACTAGCAAGAGGGGACAGGAAAGGTGAGCTCGGGCCAGGGGCGTGTGTGTGGGGGACAGAACGACTGAGAGTCCACCACCACCACCCAGGGGACAGGCGTGTGGGGTGGGGAACAGAACGACTGAGTCCGCTCACCTCCAGAGGGGCGTGTGTGGTGGGGGAACAGAACGACTGAGTCCGCTCACCTCCAGCAGGGGGAAGAGGTCCTTGTCTTCATCCTTGAGCTCGTTCCACTTCTGGATCAAGGGGGGCATCAGCTTCTGGATATACTCCTGCAGAGGGAGTGGGAGTGGGCTCTCTGGGGCAGTGGTGGCCTGGGACCCTGAAGGACAGAACCTTCTGGACCCAAGCCCTTCTGCTGCTTTCTTCTTCTCACGCGTATGACTGCAGCACACCCTTGGCCTCTATGCACCCCACAGCCTAGGCCAGAGCCCTCGCACTCCCCCGGCACAGCACTCACCACGCTGTCTCACACTGTCTCAGTCCCCTCATGAGACTGAGGACAGGGCAGGGCCAAGAGTGAGTCTTCTGTGCAGGTCATGGCCATGTCCCTGGCATGTGACACGGTGTCAATGCCAGGTCACCAGGTGCAGAGGACGGGAAGGCTGAGGTGGAGTGGGGCACTCTGGGGTCTCACCGGTTGATTGAGGTGGTGGCCTACAGAGTCGGCCAGGGTGCCAATGGCATCGTAGAGGATGAGCAGGTTCTTGTGCTGGTACTTGCCGAAGGCAAAGACCAGGGTGTCAAGGATGTAGCTGAGGTAGGGTACCAGCTCTGTGCACGCCTCCTCCTCCAGGGTGGCAAAGGCACTGGCGGGAGGGAGGGAGGAGAAGATGGAGGACTTAGGGGACCCCAGCAGGAGGCGCTGTGCCATGGGAAGATGAAAAGATGCCCGTGGGATCAGCCAGTACGAATACGACAGAAATCAGTGCCATGTCAACAGTCACAGATGTCATCACTTCCCACGGGGGGGGGGGGAGGGGGGTGCTCTGCACAGTCATGGGTCAGTTAAGGCTCACCTGCAGGCCGCCTCCTGTACCCTCTTGTTGCCATCCAAGATGCGCTTGAGCAGCTCAGTCATCAGAGGCTTCAGGTGCATGTCGGGAGGCTGGCTCACCACCCAGTGGGCATAGCGGCTCAGTGTCCAGCAAGCAATGGAGCGCACCAAGGCCTTCTTATCGGAAAGGCACTGGATGAGGTGCGGGATCAGCTCAGGTAGGTAGGGCACCATGCCCTGCATGCAGCCTGCAGTGAGTGAACAGTAGACGGGAGGCACACAGTGGTACGTGTCTGCAATCCTAGCACCAGGGAGGCAGAAATGGGAATTGCCACAAATTCTAGACTTGACACAGTGAGCTCCAGGCCAGCCTGGTCTCGAGTGAGACTTCTTTCTCAAAAAGCCAACAAGCGAAGTCTGCAGGACGGCTGAGCCATCAGGCTGATTTCACGGGAGGGAGCCACGAGCTAGAGCAGGACAGAGGTGCGTCTCCTCCCACCTGCGCGTTCCTTCTGCTCCTCACCCTCCCTCTTAACCCAAGGCTTCGAACACACTAGGCCAGTGCTCACCACTAAGCCTGGCTCACAAACACGTTGTGCCTCATGCTCGTAACCCCAACACACGGGAGGCTGAAGCAAGCTGCCTGCCTTGAGTTCAGGACAGCCTGGGCTCTAAAACTCTCAAAAACAAATTTAAAGGGCTGGAGAGATGGCTCAGCAGTGATGGAACTTGCCTGCAAAGCCTAACAGCTCAGGTTCAATTCCCCAGTACCCACACAAAGCCTGATGCATAAAGCGGCCCATGCATCTGGAATCCATTTGTAGCAGCTGGAGGGCCTGGCAAGCCCATTCTGTCTGTCTTCTCTCTCTCTGCTTGCAAATAAATAAAAATTTTAAAAAGTAAAATAAATTTTAAAACTAATTAATGCACGCTTTTAATCTCAGCACTCGGGAGGCAGAGTTAGGAGTATCACTGTGAGTTCGAGGCCACCCTGAGACTACATAGTGAATTCCAGGTCAGCCTGGGCTAGAGTGAGACCCTACCTTGAAAAACCAAAAACAAACAAACAAAAATCCCAAAAAAGTCTTTGGACAATTAAAAAGAAGAACACAGCCAGACATGGTGGCACACACCTTGAATCCCAGCACGTGGGAAACAGAGGTAGAAGGATCACCGTGAGTTCAAGGCCAGCCTGACACTACCTAGTGAATTCCAGGTCAGCCTGGGCTAGAGTGAAACCCTACCTCCAAACCCCCCCCCCACCCCAAAAAGAAATAGAATATGTTACCAATTGAGGCCATCTCAAAATCTTTCCCATCAGTATCTAGTCTGTCTTCCCAACACATATATATGTGAAAACAAACCCCACGCCTGTAATCCCAGCACTCCAGAAGCTGAGGCTTCACCAATGGGCACTTGTGGTTCTGCACACGACCTGACCAAGGGAGTTAGGTAGGAACCCAGAAGCATGCTGGATGACCACAGGAAGTGCCTCAGCCTATGCCTGTCAGTTTTTCAGGGGGTGTGCAGACGGAGTCAATTCACACCTGCGGCTCCTGAGGTCCAGGATGCCCTGTAAGATGTGCACTGTAGAAGGACCTGTGGCTGGCACCGTAGCTCCTGTCACCATATTTGCAACATCACACAAACACACACGCCTGCCTGCCTGCCTGCCTGCTGTGTTGAAGGTTTCAGCATTTCCTCTCAGGGCCATTGGAGAAGCCCGGGAAGGCGTGAGATCCCACGCCTGCGCTGTGACACTGCCTGGGCCAGTAGATAGGCAGGGTACTCACCCTCGGCGATGGCACCCAGCACCAGGATGCCGGACTCCTTGACTACCCACTCAGGGTGGAACAGGAGTCCTTTGAGCAGGGGGAGTAAGTGGGGCAGCAGTTCCTCCCGGAAGACATTGGCAAGGACATCGAGTGCAGCTGCGGAACACTTCCCTGACGGGAACAAGAGGAGACAGGCTCAGGCGGGCTCACGAGGAACTCTATCAGGACCCAGTCTGCACAGCCTGCTCCACGGGCACACAGGCCAGACACCTACTCAGATTCCAGTCAGACAGGGCGTCATCGTCGTCATCGTCCTCAGCATCCCCGTCGGGCCGCTCAGCCTCATGGGGCAATGTCACTGTGCGGGACTTGTGGAAGCGTGGCTTAATGTCCTGTTCACTGTCAGGCACTGCTTCGTCCTCCTCCACGTCTCCCTGAGGACGAGGCCAGGTGGACCACTCAGCACCACAGGAGACATCCTCCAGCACCCCTGGCTGGGAATATTCACACCCACAGCAGACACACACACTCCACCTGACCTTGAACATTCACACCCACAGCAGACAGACACACTCCACCTGACCTTGAGCAAGATGATGTCAATTTCAGAGTACTTCATCCCACTGACCAGGATGGGGATCAACCTGTGGGAAGAGAGGCGGCTGTTCATGACATTCACTCCTTTCCTCAAGCAGTTCGGACGTGCCCGTGTACCAGACACGGGGGAACTACTGCTAGGACCTTAGTCTGCTCTGCAAGCTTGTCCCATTCCTCCCTGAAAGCCCTGTCCCTCTACCCTCCACCCCTGCCTGGTACCAGTCATCATTTAATAAGTGATCCAAATTGGTTAGGAAAGGTGATTCAAGCTTGGCATGAGAAAACGTGTTTATAATCCCAGCTGAGGAAGTAAGATGTCAGGTTCTAAGACAGCATACTTCCAAAAAGACCAGCTCTAAGAGACTCTTGTAAAAGAAAAAAAATGGTGTGGGTGGGTGTGTTCATTCATGTACCAGGGTCTGTTGCTGCAGATAAATGCCAGATGCTTGGATACTTTTCGCATCTATCTGCCTTTTTACATGGGCAGCTGGGGAGTTGAACCCAGACCCACAAGTTTTGCAGGCAAGCTCCTTTAACAGTTGAGTCATCTCCCAGCCCTAACTCTAAGACTTACTGGACTTTTATTTAAAAGATCATTTTTACTTTGAGCTTCCTAATCTGGAAGAATGCAAAAGGCTACAGCATTAGTCAGGAAGGTCATTACAGAGAAGGAAGCCCAGCACAGAGGCCTGAAGCAGAACAAAGAGAACACCCTCTGATCCAGGAATACTGAGGCCTTAAACTGGTTTGTTTTATTTCTCACTATGTATGCAGTCCAACGTAGACTCAGACTCTTGGCGATCCTACCTCAGCCTCCTTAGTACTAAGATGACAAGTGTGTCACCACACTTCACACTTGGCTTCTGTTACCTAACAGTCTCACTCTAGCCCAGGCTGACATGACCTGGAATCTACTATACAGTCGAGGGAGGCCTCAAACTCACAGCAGTCCTCCTACCTCTGCCTTCAAGTGCTGGGATCCAAGGCGAGCGCCACCATGCTTTGTTACCTAATAGTTTAATGCCACTAAAGCTGCATTCTTGCAAAACCAGCGTACACAGCATTGAAAGCAACCCTACATACAACAGGTGGGCTGGGCAAGCACAGCGGCTAAGGGGAAGACTCAGATGTGGGGAGGGCTGGAGGCTGCTGGCCTGGGGCAGGAGCACTCACTGGACCAGATGAGAGGCCAGGACTTCCTTGCAGATGGGCTGCTCGGCCAGCGTCAGCCAGAATTCACAGGCCTCCAGGGCCACATTCTCGTCGTGGTCCTGGGTCCTCTGCAGCATATACTGGGGCAGAGGAGAGAGGCTGAAGCCTGCGTCGCTGTGGGTGGCCCACCCGTGCTCTTGGCAGTGGGCACCTGGATGATGCCCCCACCCCACCCCCCGCGGCCCGCCCCGTGCTCTTGGCAGTGCACACCTGGATGATGCTGTGCATGTGGGGGAGGAGCCGGTCGATGCGCACCTCCAGGAGCATCACTAGGGCACGGCACACATTCTTCCTCACCTCAGGATCATCGTCCACGGCCAGGGCAAACAGGTGCTACAGGGAAAGGTATGGTCAGCTGCCTCAGAGCCCCTGGCTTATCCCTGCCCACCTGGAGCCTATAGCCCACCTCGATAAAGGTGTCAATGTTGTCCATGAGTGCCTGGGCCCGGTCCATGATGAACTGGTTCACACAGGCAATGGCATGGGACCTGGAGGACAGCAACAGAATGGATCACCCCCAAACTCATGCATCCCACATCCCAGTCCAAAACCCTTGGAGGCCCCAGGGAGCCTCACCCACCTGATCTTGGGGCTACAATGCTTGAAAAACTGCAGAAACTTGGGGATCATGATGTTTAGGGGTCTGTTGAGAGCATCACTATCCAAAAGCTCAGAGGAGTCTTCACAGATCTTCTGCAGAGCTCCAAAAGCTCCCTGAATGGGGAGGCGGACAGACTGGTGTGGGTCCTGGGCCTGGCCCCGCTCGGGAGAGCCACAGCCTGCCACCTGCCTACCTCACAAGTGTTATAATCCTCTGAGTTGAGCAGGTTGCACAGCTGGGGCAGCAGCTCGGGCCACATCTGCAGCTCGCCCTTGGAAGCGATGGTGGTGATAAGAATGCCTGGGGCAGCCAGGGAAAGGAGGCTGCCTCAGGCTGTGCGGGGTTGAGGGAGTGGGGAGACGGGGCTGCCTGACCCTCAACCATCTCCCACCAGCACTGGCTCTCTGGCTCTGCACAATACTCTGCCATCCCAGCCCTGCAGCACTCCCTGCTCTTTGCTTTGGGGTGCTGGGGATGGAACCCAGGGCCTCTTGCATGCCAAGGAAGTGCTCTTCAAGTGACCCCATTTGGCTGCCTCAGCATACATCCTTTGAGGCTCACTATGAGCCATCTCTGCCCCAGTCTGTGGGATCTGGCTCAGAACCCAACACAAAATCCTCCTCTTCAAGGGAGAGGCTGTGAGGCAAACAAGAATAAGCCAAAGAAGTGGGAAGCCACAGCTATGGACTATGGAGAAAGAACAGAAGAAAAGATGTCTCGGAAAAACAGAGGAAGAGAACAACTCTTTTTTTGTGATACTAGGGGTTGACCATAGGGCCTAATGGATTTCAGGGAAGTGCTATATCATTGAAATGCAGCCCCATCTTTTTGTCTACAGGTGCTCTATCACTGAACTACATCCTACCTTTTTTTTTTTTTTTTTTTTTTTTTTTTTTTCAAGGTAGGGTCTCACTCTGGTCCAGGCTGACCTGGAATTAACTATGTAGTCTCAGGGTGGCCTTGAACTCTCGGCGATCCTCCTACCTCTGCCTCCCGAGTGCTGGGATTAAAGGCGTGCGCCACCACGCCCGGCACATCCTACCTTTTTAAAAATAAAGTTTTGAAGCCAGGCGTGGTGGCGCACGCCTTTAATGCCAGCACTCGGGAGGCAGAGGTAGGAGGATTGCCATGAGTTTGAGGCCACCCTGAGACTGCAGAGTGAATTCCAGGTCAGCCTGGGATACAGTGAGATCTTACCTCGAAAAACCTAAATAAATACATACATACATACATAAAGTTTTGCCAGACATGATGGTGCACACCTTTAATCTCAGCACTTGGGAGGCCGAGGTAGGAGGATGACCATGAGTTCCAGGCCACCGTGACACTACATAGTGAATATTTCAGGTCATCCTGGGCTAGAGTAAGACCCTACCTCGAAAAACCATAAATAAATAAGGTTTTATTTATTTATTTGAGAGAGAAAGGCAGATAGAAAATGGACCCTGACAGGGTCTCTAGCCACTGCAAATGAATTCCAGACGCATGTGCCATCTTGTGCATCTGGTTTACATGGATATTGGGGAATCAAACCTGGGTCCTTAGGCTTCACAGGCAAATGCCTTAACTACTAAGCCATCTCTCCAGCACCCCCTACCATTTTTGTCTTTGAAACCCCCCCCCACCCCTGCAAGGTAGGGTCTCACTCTAGCCCAGCCTGACCTGGAACTCATTCTATAATCTCAGGCTGGCCTGGAACTCAGAGATCCTCTAACTCGGTCCTTCCCCACGTGCTTGGATTAAAGGTTGCATCACCATACCCAGCTGCATTTTTTTTTTAAATTTTGAAACAAGTTCTCAGTAAGATACACTCAAATAAGATTTCAACTTGTGATTCTCTTGGTTCAGCTTCCTGAATAGCTGAGACTTGTATGTCACCAGACTCAGTGGAGGGGAACATTTTAAAATGGGTGATCAGGCTGGGGAAATGGTTCAGTGCTTAAAGGCCCTTGCTTACAAAGCCTAGCACCCATATAAAGCCAGACACAACAATAGCATTTGCATTTTGCATTTGCAATGGCAAGAAACCCTGGCACACTCATATGTACACACACGCATGCAAACAAAAATATTTAAGGGCTAAAGAGATGGCTTAGCGGTTAATGTGCTTGCCTGCAAAGCCTAAGAACCCAGATTTGATTCCCCATTAACCATATAAGCCAGTTGCACAGGTAGCACATGCATCTGGAATTCATTTGCAGTGGCTGGAGGCCCTGGCATGCCCATCCTCTCTCTCTGCTTCTTAGTATTTTCTCTTTCAGCATTTTCTTTTTAAGTAAATTATCTGTTTTCTTTTATTTATTTTTATTATTATTATTATTATTTTTTTTTTTTTTTGGTTTTTCGAGGTAGGTTCTCACTGTGTAGTCTCAGGCTGGCCTCAAACTCTGCCTCCCGAGTGCTGAGATTAAAGGCATGCGCCACCACGCCTGGCAAAATAAATATTTTAAAAAGTTGGGGGTTGGAGAAACGGCTTAGTGGTTAAGGTGCTTCCCTCCGAATCCTAAGGACCCATGTTCTACTCCAGATCCATAAGCCAGATGCACAAGATGACACAAGTGTGTAAGGTCACACATGCGCAAGAGGTGCGGCACATGTCTGGAGTTCAACTACAGTTGCTGGAGGCGCTGGTGTCGTGTCCCCATTCTCTTTCTCTCCTGTTCTCATTTAAAAAATATATAATAAATAAATAAATAAAAATCAAGCTGGGCGTGGTGGCTACGCCTTCAATCCCAGCACTTGGGAGGAGAGGTAGGAGGACTACAATGAGTCAGAGGCCACCCTGAGACTACATAGTGAATTCCAGGTCAACCTGGGCTAGAGTGAGACTCTACTTTGAAAAAACAAACAAAAAAAAAAAAGAAAAAAAAAAAGGGGGGGTCTGTAGAGATGGCTTAGTGGTTAAAGTGCTTGCCTGCAAACTCATGTTTGACTCTCCAGGTCCCACGTACACCAGACACTCGGGGACACAAGTGCACATGCTCAGAAGGGGGAGCACACATTTGGATTTCAATTGCAGTGGCTAGAAGCCTTGGCATGCCAATTCATTCTCTTTTTCTCTCATTAAAAAAAAAAAAAAAAAAAAAAAAAGGCTGGAGAGATGGCTTAGGGGTTAAGGCGCCTTCCTCCTAAGCCTAAGAACACTGGTTCCAATCTCCAGGTCCCACATTTGGCCAGATGCAAATTGACGTAAGGACGCAATGATGCAGTTAACTACAAGGGGGCGCACACATCTGGATTTCGTTTGCAGCAGCTGAGACGCGCCCATCTCTGTCTCCTCCCCGTGTCTCTCTGCAAAAAAATAATAAAAATAAAAAAAATAAAAAGTTAAAAAAAAAAAAAAAAAAAGAAGCCAGGTGTGGTGGCGCTTGCCTTTAATCCCAGCACTCTGGAGGCAGAGGTAGGAGGATCACCATGAGTTCAAGGCCACCCTGAGAATACAGTGAATTCCAGACCAGCCTGGGGCTAGAGCGAGACCCTACCTCAAAAAAAATTTTTTTAATTAAATTAAATTAAAATTAAAATAATTAAAAATAAAAAATCCAGGCATGGTAGTGCATGCCTTTAATCCTAGCACTTGGGAGGCAGAGGTAGGAGGATTACCGTGAGGTCACCCTGAGACTACATAGTGAATTCCAGGTCAGCATGAACTAGAGTGAGACTCTACCTCAGAAAAAAAAAACAAAACAGGTCCTAGAGAAATGGCTTAGCGGTTAAGGCGTTTGCCTGCAAAGCCAAAGGATCCTAGTTTGATTCTCCAGGACCCACATAAGCCAGATGCACAAGGGGCACATGCATCTGGGGTTCTCTGCAGTGGCTGGAGGCCCTGGCATGCCCATTCTCTCTATCTCTGCCTCTTTCTCTCTCTCAAATAAATAAATAAAAAATATATATAAAAATTAACCAGGCTTGGTAGCATACACCTTTAATCCCAGCACTTGAGAAGCAGAGGTAGGAGGACTGTCATAAGATCAAGGCCACCCTGAGACTACACAGTGAATTCCAGGTCAGACTGAGGTGCAGTGAGAGCCTACCTTGAAACCCCCTCTTCCCAAAATTGAAAACGAGTGGTCATGTAAGATCTGGAACACGTGCCAAGACCCAAGGGAGTGATGTAGAACAGGGAGAAGGACCCAGGCAAAGCCTGTCTTGGCCAGAAGAATTGGCCAGTGCAAAGTCAGGCCAAGTGTCTGCTCACAAAGACGGGGCCACACGTGCAGAACGGGGCACAGGAGTTCAGAGGGACAAACGTGCCCTCCACATCTACTTGACTGACTAGGAGAAATCCAAGGCAAAAAGTAGTAGGCAGCCAGGCGTGGTGGCGCACACCTTTCATGCCAGCACTTGGGAAGAAGAGGTAGGAGGATCACTGTGCGTTTGAGGCCAGCCTGGGACTCCATCGTGAATTCCAGGTCAGCCTGGGCTAGAGCTAGATGCTACCTTGAAAAATCAAAAAAAAACAAAAAACAGTAGGTACCCAGGCGTGGTGGCACATGTCTTTAATCCCAGCACTTGGGAGGCACAGGTAGGAGGATCTCTATGAGTTCGAGGCAACCTTGAGACTACATAGTGAATTCCAGGTCAGCCTTTGCTAGAGAGACCCTACCTCAAAAAAAAAAAAAAAAAAAAAAAGAAAAAAGGAAAAAAGCAGTAGGTACCTGAGGAGAGGGCCGCAAGCTGAGCATGAATGGTCAGTGCACATACCACTCACTGCCCACAAGATGGCAGTGTGTCCCAAGGGCAGAAGCTGCCCTGCAGGCTCTGCCTCAGTGCTTAGCCCTCAATGGAGATAAAGACCCCCAGTTTAGGAGTGCTGTGGCGCATGCCTGCAATCCAAACTTTTGGGAAGCTGAGGCAGGAGGATTCCAAATTTGAAGTCAGCTTGGGCTGCAGAGCAAGGCTTTCAAAAAAAAAAAAAAAAAAAAAAACAGAGCCAGGCGTGATGGCACAGGCCTTTAATCCCAGCACTCTGGAGGCAGAGGTAGGAGGATGGCCATGAGTTCAAGGACAGCCTGAGACTAGAGAATGAATGAATTCCAGGTCAGCCTGAGATAGAGTGAGTCCCTACCTCGAAAAACAAAAACAAACAAACAAAAAAAAAAGATGCCTACAAGGCATCCTGCACAGCAAGTCGTCATAGAAAATGGCCCAGCGCTCCACGTCAGGTCCGCCTGGGTGAGTGAGCCACCTCAGACACAAGACAAAGAGTTCTGCCGGTCTGTGCGTGGAAAGGGGCCACAGGCAATTCTTAGTTTTGCCCTGCTGCATGCACCATCCTAGAGCCAGCAAGAAACCTCTGTCACCTGTGGTGGTTGGATTCAGGTGTCCCCCCAAACTTAGGTGTTCTGAATGCTAGGCTCCCTAGCTGATGGCAACTGGAAACTAAAGCCTCCTGGAGGTGGCCTAATGTTGGGGGCGGGCTTATGGGTGTTACAGCCAGTTTCCCCATGCCAGTGTTTGGCACACTCTCCTGTTGCTATTGTCCACCTGATGGTGCCGAGGAGGTGATGTGTACCCTGTGCTCATGCCATTGTGTTCCCCTGCCATCATGGAGCTTCCCCTGGAGTCTGTAAGCCAAAACAAACCTTTTTTCCCACAAGCTGCTGTTGGTCAGGTGATTTCTGACAGCAATGCGAACCTGACACAACATCAACTAATGCAACAATGTGTCTAGATCACTAAGAGGGAGAACGTAAGAACTGTTTCCATGTGTGCAGTGAAAACCGGCATTACGGTTGCTAGTCCATGACCTGTCTTAAAATCGTGGCCACTGAGTCACTATCCACAATAATGGCTGTTTGCACCAGTGACCTAGCACTCAGGAGGCTGAGGCAGGGGCATCCTAAATACGTGGCCAACCTGGGCATCATACCAGACACCACAACAAACAGAACAGAACATGGCTATTTCCGATAGCTCCAGAAGGCTGACTAGCACTATCTGGCTTGTTTCTAAATTTTAAGTCCCCTTATCAGGTCTGTGCCTCAGTTTCCCCCTCCTAACAACCGCCTCCCCCCCATCAGGTGGTGGTAGTTATAGTCTACTGCAGCGGGTCCTGGAGCACAGTAAGCAATACCTTGAGCACACCGAACGTCTTCCTGGCTCAGCTAGACCTGGGCGCACCCTCCCGTGCCAACCCCACTGCGGGCCTCACCGATGGTGGCTCGGATGAGTGAGGAGGCATCGCCGATGTTGTTGAGACACTCCTGTTTGATGAAGTCAGCCACGGGCGGTGGAAAGCTCTGGTAGTGCGCCTTCACGTTGTTCTTGAGGATAAGGCCACTCAGAGAGCGGGTCGGCTCATCTGGGAGAAGGCTGGGAGGTTAGGGAGTTATGGTGGGGAAGCAAGGTCTGGGTAGGGTTGCACGTGCGGAGGGGCAAAGGGCATACCTTCTGACTTGAGTCTGGTCAAGACGAAGATCAGGTAGTTGTTGAAGTCGGGAAACTGGTTGAGTTGCTTGAGTTTCTGCCAAGCTGTTAAGGGACTTGGAAAGCTAGGCATGGTGGGATATGTCTGTGGTCTCAGCATTTGGGAGGCTGAGAAGAGGACTGACTTGGGGTTCCAGGCCAGCCTGGACCATTATCAAGACCTTGACTCATCAACACCTCCCCCCAAAGGACTTAGATACAGGTCTTCCCCAGCCAGCGCTCCCTCAAGTGCTGGAGAACACCAGAGACCAATGGCATGGGGAAGTTAGCTCTTGGGATCCCGCTAACCAGCCCACACTTACACCCACACCACCAGAGCATGTGCAGGAGCACACTGACCAAGGCAGATGCTTAGCATCCCACCATCCCGCCAGAGCAGAAGAGAGCTGGAGAACCCTCTCCTCTCAGAGGT
The DNA here is from genome assembly GCA_036365145.1 of Orientallactaga sibirica. Lineage (NCBI taxonomy): Eukaryota > Metazoa > Chordata > Mammalia > Rodentia > Dipodidae > Orientallactaga > Orientallactaga sibirica. The sequence goes on from JAEOAD010002037.1 coordinate 693,127, forward strand.
GGCAGCTGCTACTCAGCTCTGCCCAGTGCACGCCAACACCACCTGCTTTTCTCAACAAGGAAAAGAGGGGCATTAGCTGGACAGAGCCAGGCATGACGGCACAAACCCGTAATCCTAGCACAGGGGAGGCTGAGGCAGGAGGATTACTTTGATGGGGCTACAGAGTGACAACTTGCCAAAAAAAAAAAAAAAAAGGAGAGAAAGAGAGAGGCCCTATGTGGTGGCACATCCCTTTATCTCAGCATGAAAGGATGAGGTAGGAGGATCGCCATGAGTTCAAAGTCGGCCTGGGCTACAACATGGGTTGGAGGTCAACCTGGGTGAGAGTGAGACCAAGGAAGCTGGATGTGGCGGCGCAAGTAGGCAGAAGTAGGAGGAGCACCATGAGTTTGAGACCACCCTGTGACTGACTACATAGTGGATTCCAGGTCAGCCTGGGCTAGAGCAAGACCCCACCTCGAAAAAAAATTTTTTTAAAGGAAAAGAGGCTGGAGAGATGGCTTAGCAGTTAAGGCGTTTGCCTGAAAAGCCAAAGGATCCCAATTCGATTCTCCAGGCCCAAGTAAGCCAGCTGCACAAGAGGGCACGTGCATCTGGAGTTTCGTTTGCAGCGGCTAGAGGCCCTGGTGTACCCATTCTCTCTCAAGTAAATAAATAAGTAGAATATATTTTTTTTAAAGTTAAAAAGGAAAAGGGTTGAGCATGGTGGTGCACGTCTTTAATCCCAGCACCTGGGAGGCAGAGGTAGGAGGATCACTACGTCTGAGGCCAGCCTGGGACTACAGAGTGAGTGCCAGGTCAGCTTGGGCTAGAGTGAAACCCTACCTCGAAAAAGAAAAAAAAAAAAAGGTTAAAGAAAAGACACAGCCAGACAGTTCAGTATTGCTGAGTGCTTGCCGGGCATGTGCTGGGTTCCATACCCAACATTGCAAAGTGGAGGGAGTGAGCTCAGTGGCAGAGTTTGCACTCAGCATGCTCCAGACCCCTAAGTTCCATCCCCAGCCCCGAAGGAAGAAAAGGAGGTGAAGGGATAATTCCCATTTCCATATGAAACTTGCTACTGTTTTAAACATTCTCATTTTTTAACTCATTTGCACCAGCAGAAAAGTTTCCAGCCATAAATACTAAAAACAACCCATGTGCCAACCAAAGCTCTCCCCTTCTCCCATTCTAACAAAACAGTGCGGACTCGAAATCTGAGAGGCTGGCCTCCCTACCCTGGAATCAACGGCTCCTAGCCGTCCTTTGGCCAAGTCCTCGGAATGCCCATCGGTAAAATGGGGGAGTATCAGCACCTACGTTGGCAGTTAAAGGAGTGACCGTCCAGGGAACATAGGGCACTCTCTCCCATCACTTGCTGCCTGCACTTCTCAGAATGGGACCCAGGAGTTGAGTCCTTAACATCTCCCCAGAAGCAGAAAGTGTCAGGGAATCAGGAAAGAGGCCCTTCCCTCCACTCCACCTGGTCTTCAGAAACTGCAGAATCTGCCCCATCCGCCAGCCGCGGAAGGAAGGATACATCCTGCACGATGCGCTGTGTGGCTGTGTTGGGCGACTGCGAGTCTTTGAGCAGCTGCAGGACCTGCTGCAGGCCCTGCTCGTCTGGCTGCCAGTCCATGGCGCAAGGCAAGCTGCAGGGTAGGGGCTGGGGTCAGCGCCGGGTCGAGTCCCCGGGGCAGCGGCGGCCGCCGATCGACGCCTGCCCAAGTGCGGGGTCCCCGCCGGCTGCGCCACCCTCGGCCTCGCCGTCGCGGACTCGGAAGTGCGGGTGGGGGACACGGACGCGGGCCGGGAGCCGGCGCTGGGGCGCGGTGAACCCTCATCGGAACCAACGTGGAGTCCTCTCCCCACCGCGGTCCGCCGCGCCGCCGCCCCCGGCCGCGGGCCCCGCCCCAGACGGCGACAGCGCCCGGCCCCCGAGCTGGCCCGGGAGACCTCCCCTCTCCCGAAATGCAGTCGTGCAGCCCCGTCAGGCCCCCGGGAGCTCCCAGGTCCGGATCCCGCCGGTGCCGGAGGCTCTCGGTCCTGAGCGCGCAGGAAGCGCCCCGGGCGGCTCGAGCGCCAGCAAGCACGCACGACCGGCCCCGACCGAGCGCCGCCGCGACGGCCGCCCGCCAGCCCGGCCCGCAGCAACTTCCAGCGCGGCCCTCCCGAGCGACCCAGCGGGGCCCTGCGGAGCCCCCGTCGGCCCCGAGCAGGCCCCCGCCCGCCGCCGCACTCGCCGGCCCCGAGGCCCCACCTCCGAGGCCCCGCGCGGCCCGGCTCCCCTTCCCCTCCCCCGGCCTCGAGATCGGGCCCGAGCGGGTCCCCGGCCTCTCCCAGCCCGGCGCGACCCCGACAACAGGGCCGGGCCGGGCCGCGCGCTACAGGCCCGGAGTCCGGCGAGGGTCGACGCCAGCCCGGGCCGAGCGGGCGGGAGGAGCCGCGGGGGGACCACCTACCGGGCCCCGGGCGGCGGCGGCGGCGCCTAGCGCTGCGGCTTCTCCTGAGACTCGCGCGGAAGGAGGGAGCCAGGGAGAGGGAAAAAAAAAACGCGGCCGTAAATGAGCCGCCTCGGCTTCCGTACTCCGTTCAAACTGACCCAATCGAAAGACGTTGCAGTCACACGTGACCAGGTCATCGGCTCACGTGACCGGAGAGGTGCCGCCTCTTTTGGCCTCTCTGGCCGAGAAGTCCTCCCTGCACCTCGTTTTCCCAGCATCTTGCATAGGTCAGACGGCCCGGGGGTCCGGTGTGTGCGTGTGATGGGCCTGGGAACCCCGAGCGGGGCCACTGCGCCGCTTCCGGAGGGCGGAGCCGTGCGGCCGTGCGCGGCGGGGGCTCTATCAGTTTCTACCCGTCCGCCCCGCACTGTACCTGGGCGCACTCAGCCTGCCTGCATCCGCACCCACGGCCCTGTCTCTCTCGGTATCCCCGCTACTGAACGACGGGGTCACCTGGACGAGCAGGGCCGCGAGGAAGCGCCGTAGGAAGTCAACTTGTGAGTGCAGCGGAGGGCCGCCCTCCTCCCTCCCTACCTGGGCTCCGAGGCGGCAGGCCGAGCCCGTCCCGAGTCCTCGCGCCATGGGCGCCGGCGGCGCACCGTTGTCCCCTCGAGCCGGAGCCCCTCCCCGCCGGGCGAGCCCCCCTCCGATCCGTGGGCACGGGACGCTTGCTCCGCTGCAGGGAATCCAAGTTAAGCCCTGCCTGACCGGCACGAAGGGGCTGAACTTCAGCCCGAGGCTCAGTCGGGTCCTCCCGCTGCACTCGCGCCCACCCCCGACCAGTATCACTGAACCCGCTGGGAGTCTGACTCCCCAAGGACTCTCAGCCCCATGGTGGGCGTCAGTCTCTGGGGAGAGGCTCGGAAAGCGCACGCCCCTCTTTCAAGTTGCTCAGCCCTTTCGCAAAGTCAGTCCCGGCTCCCTTCACTCATGGAAGCAAGCCCTGGGTCCTAAACCAGGAAGGAGCCTAACTCTGCTCCGAATCACAGGAAAAACTATCGAAAGCAGCAGCAAGGACCGAAGACCGGCTGGGGGACACGTGCGTGGGAAGCCGCCATCTGCGCATGCGCACAGCTACCCCCCCCCCACACACACACACACAAACCAGCCCCGAAACTTCAAGCTTCAGGCAGCTGTGCCCCTGGGCCTTCCAGCTTTTGCACTCTGAAAATCAAAAATAGCGGGGAAGTGGGTAGAAATGTGGGATCCATCTGAGGTGATGCTAAACCAGACGGGATGGATGGGTCTGAAGCTGGAAGGCTCTCAGGAAACAGAATAGTAGCTTTTTGATCAGGTCTGGGCGCATGGGAGGCAAGAAACTATTTCACCTCTCTTCTAATTATTTTTCTTCTTCCTAAGGCGGGACATACCTATGTAGCCCAGGCTGGCTTTGACCGTGAGACCCTTTAGCCTCGAGTGCTGACATTGCTTGCACAGTCATCAGGACAAGCTTCTACGCATTTTCTTCTCAAGGCTGTGTTGCTGGGACTGGCTCTAAACTTGTGGTCTTATATGAATGAGCCTTCCTCCTCAGCCTCTTTAGAAGGCATCGCCATCGGGCGATTTCCCACGACATTCTCACAGCAGCCCCGATGCGCTGCGTTTACCTGAACCAACTGTGAATTTGAGAAGCAGACATAAAGTACTCTCAGTTTACAACAGCCTCCCGCCTGGGCATCACATCACACTACACCAGAGCGAAAAGGTCAGCATCGTGGAGTCTGGGTGTGTTTTAGCTCATGGTAGGGCAGCTGACTAGCATGCATGACACCCAAAATAAATGTGTGGAAGGGGAGGGGAGTCAACCTTTTGCTTTTCGAGGTAGGATCTCACTCTAGCCCAGGCTGACCTGGAATTCACTGTGTAGTCTCAGGGTGGCGTCGAACTCAAGGCGATCCTTCTACATCTACCTACCTTGATCAAAGGTGTACGTCACCTCACCTGGCTAAGTCAACATTTTTATTGAACACTGCGTCAAGATGTAAACCAGGAGCGGTGCTAGGCTCCATGAACCAGAACCTGGGTTCCATCCCCACGAGTGCAGGGCACACTCCAAATTCCATCAGCTTCCGTGTGAGCGTGGCAGTGGACGAGATGAAGATAGCCGAGGGCCACACTGAGCATCATGAATGCTCTGTCCCTGAGCTCTACCCCAGCCGAGCCCTGGCTTGCACAGACCATGACTACTCCATCGGTAAAAACACAAAGCTCAGAGGCTAGACGACTTATCCAAAATCACACATCCAACAGGCACTAAAATAGATGGGAGCCAAGGCTGTGACTCACACAAACCTTCACTTTTCCTCCCTTTCACTTTTCTCCAGTCACAGCTGGTAAGCAGTGAAGGGAGGTGCCTGCTTGTTCAGCTGCTCCTGCCTCTTGACACCAGAATAGAGGGCGAGCTGCTGCTGTGACCTACTTCTCCCACTTGTATGCTTGGTGGTGGTTTTTTTAAGATCCAGCGGCTGCTTCAGTAGGCTCCATTATTTTATGTTCCCACCACCAGCCTGCATCTCCCAGGCCAAAGTCACACCAGGGCCCAATTCCAAAAGAGACCTTTGAACCTATGTGGAAACACACCATGAAAGTGCTGTGTGTTGGTAGGCAGAGGGAAGGTGTCTTGTTCCAAAGCCTGTAACACCCAAGGACCGTCCTTCACGGCCTGCCCCACTTCCTTCAGGATTTGGAACAAGCGCTTCCTCCAGGGAAAACTCATGTCTGACCAACTTAGTACTTCTGTGAGCAGCTTTTCTGCCGGTCTCTCCTGCTTCTACCTCCTAAATGCTAGGATTACAGGCATGAACCACAATATTGATACATTGTTGGGACCCAGTTAATATCTACTGAATGAACAAAGTAAAAGCTTTGGCCCAGCCAAAATAAAACATCCATGTGTGTGTACACAAACACACACATGCGCAGTGCTGGGAATTGAACCCAGAGACTTGTGCATTATAGAAGAGCGAGCATATTACCACTGAAGGATACCCCATGTCACAGTTAAGACCCTGGGGCTGAGCCGGGCGTGGTGGCGCATGCCTTTAATCCCAGCACTCAGGAGGCAGAGGTAGGAGGATCTCCATGAGTTCAAGGCCACCCTGAGACTACACAGTGAATTCCAGGTCAGCCTGGACCAGAGTGACACCCTACCTCCAAAAACAACAACAAAAAAAGACCAAGGAAGTGGAACACCCGACCTTGCACTCTGGCCACAACACATAAGAATGCCCCACAGCAGGCACACATCCATATGCAACCACACAGAGAAGAGAGAGGAAGGAATGGGACTTCAACCACCACAGTGGCGCTGTCCACCTGGGAGGGAAATTAAGTCTAGAAGAGGAGAGCCTGTGTCCCCGTCTCAGAACCTCTCCTCACCTTTCTCCATTGAACCAACCCCAGCTTTGCCAAGTGTGGTGCCCGCTGTGGGGAGGAAGGTACTCAGCTTAGACTGCATAACAAAGACAAACCAAGCCGCAGGTCCAGCACTAAGTCAAGTTCTTTACTTCTCAGAAGTGATGTTTGCTAAAGGGAGGAAGAAGGCAAGAAGAGGAAGACAGAAAAAGCCAGAGAGCAAGGGGGTGGGAACAAAGGGGACAGTAAACCACGGGTCTAGTAATCTCAGGAGACAAGTGCTCAAGGTAAAAAAGAGTCCTGCAGAATGGTCCGCGGCTGCAGGAAGCACCCCGGTTTCCTTCTGTGTATCAGTCCTCGGGGGAAGGCCGCCGCCAGCACCGCTGCCGCATTAAATAGTTATGTACATCGAAGTCCCAGGTCGAAGGCACCCAGGAAGGGGTCATTTCACCAGGGGCCGAGTTTTATCATCGTCACCGCACTGGTGGGCTTTGTACTTTTTCACTTCTGCCATGTACTTGGCCCACGCGTCACCTTTACTTGTTAATACCTGTGGGGGGGGGGGGAGTTGGAGGGGACAAGGAGGGGTTGGGGTTGGAATGCCCCAGAACCAGGGAACACAGGTCAGGACTGTCCTGTGACAGATGGCCCACTCCCCGTGTCACCTTGAAGGCCCTGGGTCTGAGGTAAAGATATTCCGAGGCAGGTTATCTGGAGTCCCTCCCCCCGTACCAGGCACACCCATTCAAGCCTGACCCTGGGCAGGGAGACACAAGTCTTACCACACTGGGCACTGAGGCTGGAAGGAAAGGCAGTAACAGGGCAGCACCCCAACCTGCCCGCTCACCTCATCCTCCGTCTTCTGCTTCTTGGCTACTATTCCCGTCTTGAGGGCTAGCTTGTTCCCGCCTCTGCGCTTGCCCACCTGGGTGAAGGGACAGAAGACTGCAAGGGTTACAGGAGTCGGGCCCGCCCTGGGCGGTGCTGAGGCCCACTACACCTTCCTAGCCTGGCCTGGTGGCCCGTCCCGACGCCACGCCCAGCTCCACCAGCCGGCGACCTGCGCAGCAATCAGAGAGGAGCACATGCGACTCAGCGCCTGCCCTGGGCCACCATGCCCAGGCAGTTCTGGGCCCCAGGCTGCCCTCCCAGGGAGCCAGGAGTGCCCACCTCAATGGGGACCAGCCGTCCCCACTCTCTGCCCAGCCTTCACCCTCCCCTGACAGGGGCCAGGTAGGCAGCGACAGCTCCCTCTTCTGAGTACTTACTGTATGCCAAGCCCAGGGCAGAGTGCTAGGGAACAGTTACCTCCCTCCCATTTGGCTACACTCTCTGCAGGGTATGAGGTCCCATTTTAGAGATGAAGAAAGTCTTTGGGAAAGACAGGTGAGTCTGGATCAGGCAGAGCTAAGCACTAGGCAGCCCCTGGACCAGAGCAGGGCTGAGTCTCCTGCGCATGGCCTAATGTGGCTTGTTAAAGACAGCGACAACTACTGCTGCCCCTGTCACTCTGCTATCACTTGACTTGCACCCCTCTCGTTATCCTACCGGGGAGCTCTTGAGACATCATGTTGAACACACCCTTCAAGCAGGCTGTCAGGTGCTGCTGGGACTTATCACAACCCCCCCTTTCTTTTTCTTCAGTGTGTTGTGCTGGAAATCAAACCCAAAGTCTCACATGGTAGGCAAGTGCTCTAAAACTGAGCTCCATCTCCAGCCCTCTTTCCTTTATTGTTTATTTTTATATCAAATCAGGTCTCATTAAGTTGCTCAGGCTGGCTTTGTAATTCTGTAGTCCAGGCAACTTGTCATCTTACTGCTTCAGCTCTTTACAGCTGGGGTTTCAGGCCTAGCTGCAGACCTTTCGTTGTTGTTTCTCATTGTTTGTTTTTGAGGCAGGATCTTACTCTAAGCCAGACTAGCCTCAAATTCAATCCTCCTGCCTCAACCTCCCAGGCGCTGGGATTAAAGGTGTGAGCACCGAGCCTGGTTTTCATTTGGTTTTGAGACAAGCTGCTGCAATGTAGCCCTGACTTGCCTGGAATTCTTGGCAATCCTCCTGCCTCAACCTCCCTAGTGCCGAGATTATAGGGATGCATCGCCACACTCAGCTCATACCCATTTTGAGTGTGTGAAGAAACTGAGGCTTGCCCCAGCCCACACAGGTGGATCCAAGACTTACCCACAGGCTGTAATCCTCAAACCAACACTTTTCCCTCCACACTACAGAGCCCTGATCTCAACGCCAGACACAGTAAGCTCCGAACTGACAGTGAGTCGACATAGCACTGACTTAGCCCAGAGCTTCTAAGCTGGCACTTGGAGCTGGCTCCTTCTTTGTTTTCCTGTGCATCTTTAGAGGTTCAACAGCATCCCTGGCCTTTACCCACAGATGTTACTAACACCTCCTCCCTGACTTGTAACAGCCAAATGTCTCCAGAAGAGGGGACACATCTCCAGCAGAGAACCACTGGTATAGCCCAGTTAACCCTACTCTAGGAATATTTATTTCAACAAACACATCAAAAGATGCAATTATGTCCATCACTGCAAGCGGACAGAATGGAAAGTAGGCCACCCAGAGGCTCAAAAAAAAAAAAAAATCAATGCTCTTTTCTGTCACGCTCACCACTGAATACCTAGCACACAGCACAATGTCCAGCACAAGATGCTCAATAAGCCGGGCATGGTGGCACACGCCTTTAATCCCAGCACTCGGGAGGCAGAGGTAGGAGGATCGCTGTGAGTTCAAGGCCACCCTGACACTACATAGTTAATTCCAGGTCAGCCTGGGCCAGAGTGAGACCCTACCTCGAAAAACCAAAATAAACAAACAAACAAAATGCCTCTAACAAGAATGACTTGGAGCTCACTATGTAGTCGCAGGGTGGCCTCAAACTCCTGAGGATCCTACCACCTCTGCCTCCCTAAGTGCTTGGATCATAGAAGAGCAAAACCACGCCCAGCTAGTTGTTTGTTTGTTGTTGTTGATTTTGAGACTGTATCTTGCTTTCCATTTCGTGAGCCTCCTGCCTCAGACTCGAGAACGCTGGGATTAAAGTCGTGTGCCACCACACCCAGCCACAGTCAGTTTTGAGTCTCAAGAACACAGGTCAGGGCTGGAGAGATGGCTCTGCCGTTAAAGCGCTTGCCTGTGAAGCCTAAGGGCCCAACTTGGGTTCCCCAGGACCCACGTAAGCCAAATGCACATGGTGCCACATGCGACTGGAGTTCGTTTGCAGTGACTGCAGGCCCTGGTGCACCCATTCTCTTTATTTGCCTCTTAAAAAATAAATAAATAAAATTTCTTTAAAAAAAAAAAAAAAAGAACAGCTCGTTCGTTTATAGTGTCTGGAGGCCTTGGTGCAACCATTCTATCTGCCCCTTAAGTAAATAAAATAAAATCTAAAAATTAAAAAGAACACAGCTCAGAGTCGAAATTTGAATTTGCTCGTTCCATCACACCCCCCCCAAAAAAACACACACACGGCAGGAGAGGGGGGGATCCCCCAGTATTCCAAGCCTGGGTACCTCTCAAACAGTACAGCGAGTTCCCTAACCCCACCCCCGCAACCCTCCAAGAGCGCAGCTTCCCGTGCCACCTTCCGCGGGCACGAGGTGCGGGTGCCCGCCCCCACCCCGAAACACCTCTGTCGTCGGGAATCCGGGTGGCACGTCCTCAGCGGGTGACCGCGACAAGCACCCTCATCCGGTGGAGGGAGGAAGGGCCGACCTGCAAGTCCCGACGTCCCCCTTCCTGCCCGGGCCCCGGCGCCCGCGCCCGCCCCCACCCCCCGCGGCTCCTTACGAAGCTGAGCGTAGGGCCCGGGCCTCCCTTCCTCTTCGGATCCCCAGGCCCCGGCGTGGCCGAGGCCGGCTGATCGGGTCTTCGCTGCGGCCCGGGGGGCGGCTCCTCCTGCCGCTGCCGCTGCTCCTCCTCCATCTTCCGCTTGAACAGCTCCAGGAAGCTGCCGTCGTTGGCGAACAAGTTGACGCCGCCCGACACGGGGCTCGAGCTGGCGCCCGACACCTCGTCGTCTCCGCTCTCGGGAGACGTGCCCGGTCCCGATTCCACCCATCGGCTCCCGCTGCCGCCGCTGCCCGCGGGGCCCGGCGCCTCCCGGCCTGGAGGCTCCGCCCGTCTCCCTCGGGCAGCCATCTTGTCGCCAGGTGCCGCGCAAAGGACGGCGGGAAGGAGAGCTCGGCACCCCGCGCTTGGCGCCCTGGACGCGCCGCAGCGTCCCGAGCAGTGCATGCCGGGAAAAGCGGTCCGGGTCCTGGAGCCCGCGCGGAGAGGGCGGGGCGTGGGCGGAGCTAGTCGTGCGCGTGCGCAGAGGAAGGAGGAACGCCCCGCCCCGCGCCAGACGCACAGAGGCTGAGCGGGAGTGGGACGGTCGTCTAGGATGGGCGCTGTAACTGGCTCTGCGAACTAAGTGAGGCTCTCGCTAGGGGCTTAAGGGAGGATTCGGTCCCCAAAGGCAGGGTCCCTGTCTGCACCCCCCACACACACGGACGTCTTTGTGGGTGAAAGGATCTCGTTTTGGGGATTGTGTGTTCATAGATGGAAACCGGGGAGCTCCCAAACTGGAGGGGAGCCTGTCTGGGAATCAAGGTTATATTTTAGGAGATGGAGTAATGAGAGTCCTGCCAGGCGTAGTGGTGCACGTCTTTAATCCCAGCACTCGGGAGGGAGGCAGAGGGAGGAGGATCGCCGTGAGTTCGAGGCCACCCTGAGACTACAGAGTGAATTCCAGGTGAGCCTAGGCTAAAAGCAAGGCCCTACCTAAAAAGAAAAAAGAAAAGAGGTGCTGGAGAGATGGCTTAGATGCGTTTGCTTGCAAAGCCAAAGGATTCCCCAGGACCCACGTAAGCCAGATGCACAAGGGGGCACATACATCTGGAGTTCCTTTGCAGTGGCTGGAGACCCTGGCACGCCCATTATCTCTCTCTCTCTCTCTCTTCTCTCTGCCTTTCTCAAATAAATAAAATATATTTTAAGTCCTTGGACGGGGGGAAGGCAAGAGACTAGGACCGTTATCCATTCCTCGGGCAGAGGTTTAATCCAAAGTATTTGCTGAATGTGGAGATGTACACACACACACACACACACACACACACACGACAGCAGAGGGCCAAATGCAAAGAGGTTTACAGGAATTAAAGTCCATTCCACCTAGTTGTGGTGGCACACGCCTTTATTCCCAGCACTAGAGAGGCTAAGGAAGGAGGATCACCCAGATTTCCAGGCCAGCCTGAGAGTACAGAGTGAATTCCAGGGCAGCCTGGACTAAAGCAAGTCCCTACCTTGAAACAAAAAAAAAAAAAAAAAATGCGGTGGCTGGAGAGATGGCTTAGCAGTTAAGGTGCTTGCTTGTAAAGCCTGAATACCCAGGTTCGATTCCCCAGGACCCACGGAAGCCAGATGCACAAGGTGGCTCATGTATCTGGAGTTCGTTTGCAGTGGCTGGAGTGCCCATTCTTTCTCTCAAAATAAATAAAATATTTTTTAAAAAACCGAAATATGCCAGGCGTGGTGGAGCACGCCTATAGTCCCAGCCAGAAGTAGGAGGATCTCTGAGAGTTCGAGGCCACCCTGAGACTACATAGTGAATTCTAGGTTACCCTGAGCCAGAGTGAGACCCTAACTCGGGGGTGGGGGAACGAAATGTTCACGCTAGATATAGTGATGCATACTCTAAATCCCAAAAATCGGGAAACTGAGGCAAGAGGATAGCTAAGAGTTTGAGTCTTCGCTGGGTTACATACAAATACTTGGTCTCGCTGGGTGGGCGTGGTGGCGCACGCCTTTAATCCCAGCACTCGGGAGGCAGAGGTAGAAGGATCGCCGTGAGTTCGAGGCCACACTGAGACTACATAGTTAATTCCAGGTCAGCCTGGACTAGACCGAGACTCTACCTCCAAAAACGAGGAAAAAAAAAAAAAAGAGGGGGAAGGAGGGAAGTACCATGGGATATTGTCTACAATTAAAGAAGTTGCCAATAAAAAAATAAATTTTTTTTTAAAAAAAAAGGAAAATTGGGTTTATAAAGTCAAAACCAGGGAAGACCTGGGCTTTAACTTCAATGACTGAGCTTGGACAGGGTGTTTGGCCCGTTGCTAAGGGGAGCTTGGTGAGCGGGACTGGCGGAGGGAAGGGGAAAAAAAGCGTAGCCAATGAGAAGAGAACCGCTAGACTTAACATCCAATCAGCGACGGAGCATGGCCCGGGTCGTACCAACATGTGCACTAGCAGGGGAGTCCGGGGGAAGATGCAGGCGACTGACGGTCGAGGCGAGTCCCAGATGCGTGGGACGGTGGCCATGCAGCCTTCTGTGATCTTCTGAAAGCCTGCTCACGAGCAGGCCGACCCCGATTCCTGGCCTCGACGGGCATGTGCGCGAAACAGTTTTCTTCCCCCTGCAGGCGCCGGTGCACATGGTACGCCCCGCGCGGTCACGTGAGCCGGCTCCAAGATGGCGGCGGGGGTGGCCGGGTGGGGGGTCGAGGCAGAAGAGTTCGAGGACGCGCCTGATGTGGAGCCGCTGGAACCCACGCTCAGCAACATCATCGAGCAGCGCAGCCTCAAGTGGATCTTCGTCGGGGGCAAGGGGGGCGTGGGGAAGACCACGTGCAGGTAAGGGTGCTTCGGGTGACAGCCGGGGAGGCGGGTGGGATCTACCACCGGGAGAAAGGGGTGGACGAGGCACCGGAGCGGGACGAGGGCGCCGGCGCGTGGGGTGCGTGCGTGGCTGGGTGGCCCCGGGGTGGGAGGGCATCGTCTGGGCAGCAAATGAAAGATGCTTTCTTGGGCTGCAGAGATGGCTTAGCAGTTAAAGCACTTGCCTGCCTGCAAAGCCAAAGGGCTCAGGTTCGATTCCCCAGGACCCACGTAAGCCAGATGCACAAGGTGGCACATGCATCTGCAGTTAAGAAAGAAAAAGAAATCGCGGAGCGTGGTGGTGGTGCACGCCTTGAACCCCAGCACTTGGGAGGCAGAGGTAGGAGGATTGCTGTGAGTTTGAGGCCAGCCTGAGACTGCAGAATGAATTCCAGGTCGTTAGAGTAAGACCTTGCACAGATAGGAGGATCACTGTAAGTTCGAGACCACCCTGAAACTATATAATGAAATATAATGAACTTCAGGTCAGCCTGTGCTAGAGACCCTACTTCGAAAGAAAAAAAAAAAAAAGTAAGAAATGTACCTTCGGAATACAGGACTAGCACTTTTTTTAAAGAGTTTGATCGTAGTTCTTGGGATGGGGGGGGGTGGAAGAGCATTTAAACGAGAGGGACACCAAGGCTAGCTGTCCTAGTCTGATGGACCTTGCCAGCGTGGAAAACAGTGGAAAGGGCATTAGAGTGTCTCAAACATTTGGAAGTTGGGGCAGATTATACTGAGCAAGTGGAATGATTGCGAGCAATCTATGCACTCTGGACAGCTGGATCATGCCACTACGTGCCCAACAAAACAGAAGCAGGAGCCCGGCATGGTGGCGCATGCCTTTAATCCCAGCACTTGGGAGGCAGAGGTAGGAGGACTGCCGTGAGTTCGAGGCCACCCTGAGAAGACATAGTGAATTCCAGGTCAGCCTGAGCTAGAGTGAGACTCTACCTCGAAAAACCGAAAAAAAAAAAAAAAACAGAAGCAGGCACCCAGGGCCAGCTTGAATCAGTCAACTGTAGCTTATGCTCCACAGCACGTGTGGAAATGTGTGCACGTGTGGAGCTGAAGGGAGGGTGTTCTATGACCTCTTCTTGCACTCTTCAACTCTTTTTCCCTGAGACGGGAAATCCCTGAATCTGGAGCTGGCCATTTTGGGTTAAACTGGCTGACCAGTGAGTCCTAGGATCCTCCTGTGTGCCACCTTCAGTGCTGGGGTTACAGGCAGACAAGCCATGCCCAGTGTTTGATATGGACGCTGGGGATCAAACTCAGATTCTCTTATGCTTGAGCGACAAGCACTGTTGCCCACTGAACCATCTCCCCATCTTAAGATGCTGCTGGGACCCCAGGCCCTGGATGCAGAGCCCAGCCTCTTTCCCATTTTTCCACCTTTCCTCCACGCAGCTGCAGCCTGGCCGTCCAGCTGTCCAAGGGGCGTGAGAGTGTTCTGATCATCTCCACAGACCCAGCCCACAACATCTCCGACGCTTTTGACCAGAAATTCTCCAAGGTGCCCACTAAGGTCAAAGGCTATGACAACCTCTTTGCTATGGTAAGTGAAGCAGAATCCAGCTCCCCACTTTGGCAAACGACCCATTAGGCCATTCTTGGGCATGCCCACTACCAGACACTAAGCCCTGCCCCTTCTACATCCCTGCTCTCTCCACTTTCACTCCTTCCTTGGCATACCTCTAGAAGACCAAGTCAGCATTTAAGGAGCAGTAAGAGTGACTGAGTCGGGCACAGTGGCACACGCCTTTAATCCCAGCACTCACACTTGGGTGGCAGAAGTAGGAGGATCACTGTGAATTCAAGGCTACTCTGAAACTGCTCTGTGAATTCCAGGTCAGCCTGGGCTAGAGTGAGACCCTACCTCGAAAAACCAAAAAGAAAAGCCGGGCATGGTGGCACACGCCTTTGATCCCAGCACTCGGGAGGTAGGCATAGGAAGATCACTGTGAGTTCAAGGCCACCCTGAGCCTACATAAGTGAATTCCAGGTCAGCCTGGACTAGAGTGAGACCCTACCTTGAAAAAAAAAAAAAAAAAAAAAGCTAGACATGGCTGTACACCCGTAACACCAGAGACAAAAGGATTGCTGGGGCTCCCTGGCCAGCCATTGTGACCAATAAATGCCACAAGCCCCAGGTTCAGTGCAAGATCCTGTCTCAAGGAAAGAAGGCCTCTGCACACATGTGCACTGGGCATGTGCATGTGTGTGCTTGTGCACACACACCACAGACAGAACAACCAGAGGTGCTGGTGAGACTTGCAGACCATGCTGGGCAGTGGCTTTGATTCCAGGTTCCATAGAAAGTATTGTTTTCTTCCGGTGGTTGTCCTGATCTGTATGTTGAAACAAGGTCTCACCGTGTAGGCAATGCTGGCTTTAAACTTGTCCCCCTGCCTCATGAGTGCTGGGATTGCAGGCATCTGCCACCACGCCATCACTCCTGGTGAAAGTTACTTATTCCACATGGCGCTGTCTAGGCAAGTTCACGGTTTGGTTGTTGCTGTTGTTCTGGTTCCAGGATGGAGCCCAGGGCTATGTTAGACAAATGCTCAACTACAACCCAGACCCTCAGGTTCATGTTTTGAAAAGTTCTGTCTGGCTATTTGTATGGAAATTGGATTCAAAGTCAAGGGTGGAAACAAAGATAGTAACAAGAAGGCTGGTGATGTAACCAGGTCACAGGTGACAAAGTCGTTCCACAAGGGGACAGAATATTGGCAGAGAACAAGTAGATTTGAGATACATATCTATAATCATATACATACATACATACATACATACATACATACATACATACATATAATATTTTGTTTGTTTTTCAAAGTAGGGTCTTACTCTAGCTCAGACCTGGAGTTTAAGGCCAGATTGAGCTACATATTGAGAACTGTGTCCATAAAACAAACTGGGCGTGGTGGCACACACCTTTAATCTCAGCACTTGGGAGGTTGAGATAGGAGGATTGCTATGAGTTCGAGGCCATCCTGACACTACATAGTGAATTCCAGGCCAGCTTAGGCTATGGCAAGACCCTACCTTGAAAAACCTAAAGTCAGGGTGGGGCGCTTAAGAGCCTAACCTATTATAACCACTATGAGTTCAAGACCAACCTGGCCTACAGAGTGAGTTCCAGGTCAGCCTGGGCTAGAATGAGGCTCTACTTCAAAACAAAACAATCAAAAATGATAAAAAATAAAAATAAAAAGTTGTCTGTGGTGGTGCATGCCTTTAAGCCCAGAACTCTGGAGGCTGAGGTAGGAGGATCATGTAAGTTTAAGGCCAGAGTGAGTTCCAGGTCAGCCTAAGTAAAACTCTGCCTCAGAAAACACAAACAAACAAACAAACAAAAATGTTCAAAGAAGGCCCACCTTAGATTAATAATTTAGAAGCCTTGGGGCTGGAGAGATGGCTTATCTGTTAAGGTGCTTCCCTACAAAGCCAAAGGACCCAGGTTCAATTCCCCAGGACCCATGTAAGCCAGATGCACAGGAGCACATGCATCTGGAGTTCATTTGCAGTGGCTGGAGGCCCTGGCTTGCCCATTCTCCCTTTCTCTCTCTCTCTCTACCTGCCTATTTCTCTCTCTCTCAATAAATAAATAAATAGATAATAAAATAATAATTATTAAAAAAAAAAAAAAAAGTTGTTGTGAGAGTATCTAGAGGAGGTAAGTTTTGGGTGGCAAATAGCCTCCAGATTTCCTGTGGTGGGTGTCGGCTTCCTTTCGGGACCCCTAGTCCAGGTGCAGTTTCCAGCTTGCTTGTGAAGATTTGACCCTTTGTGATCGATCCTCCGGCCCTCTGCCCTCTGCCCGTGACCACCATGGTAGTGCACTGCAGCATCTCTGAGACGGTCCCTTTGGCTTACAGGAGATTGACCCCAGCCTGGGCGTGGCAGAGCTGCCTGACGAGTTCTTTGAGGAGGATAACATGCTGAGCATGGGCAAGAAGATGATGCAGGAGGCCATGAGTGCCTTCCCGGGGATCGACGAGGCCATGAGCTATGCCGAAGTCATGAGGTCAGGCCTGCTGGTGGGGGCCTGACACCCCTCCAACATCTCTCCTCGGTCCCCCTGCCCTGGGAGGGTCCCCAGTGGGAGCCTGACGCCCTCTTCCCCAACAATCTCCCCTCAGGCTGGTGAAAGGCATGAACTTCTCCGTGGTGGTGTTCGACACAGCCCCCACGGGCCACACGCTCCGGCTCCTGAATTTCCCCACCATTGTGGAGCGAGGCCTGGGCCGCCTCATGCAGATCAAGAACCAGATCAGCCCGTTCATCTCTCAGGCAGGTGCTTCTCACGGTGTGGGGCAGCTCTTCACCAAGGGAGGGGATGAGGGCCTTTCTCCCCCACTGGCAGGCTGGACTCGGTCCCAGCCTCTGTCCACAAAATGTCCTTCATATTGGGAGCACATGATCAGACGAGGTGGCCACCTCCCTCCGCGTCCCATCCTTAGTACTCCACGTGCCACCCTGCTGTGTGACCTCAAGCAAGTTGCTTCACCTCTCTGGGCCTTACCTTCCTTGTTTTTGTAACTAGAATGGCCCCATGGGCTGTCATTTTTGTGACCCTTAAGTCCACTCTCATGCCTACCCCTAAGGCATGCCGCCTTCCCCCAGCCTGGGCATCCATGTTGGTTGAATACCCAGCACCGGTCTGTAATGCGATGAGAGACAGCACCACTGAGCTTCACCCTACCCATGAGGCAGCTCCAGAGCCCACACCTTTGGCTGTCAAGAGGTGTCATAGTATTCAGCGAGCCTGCATCCCAGAAGGTCCCCTGGGCCCCAGGTACAGGGTGAGCCTGTCATGTTCCCCCCCACAGATGTGCAACATGCTGGGCCTGGGGGACATGAATGCAGACCAGCTGGCCTCCAAGCTGGAGGAGACACTGCCTGTGATCCGCTCTGTCAGCGAGCAGTTTAAAGACCCCGTGAGTTGTGACTGGGCCCGTGGTGAGAAGCCATGGGGTGGGGACAGGGTGGACCCCTTCTTCACTGCACCCCTGTGCCCACAGGAGCAGACCACCTTCATCTGCGTGTGCATCGCGGAGTTCCTGTCCTTGTACGAAACGGAGCGGCTGATCCAGGAGCTGGCCAAGTGCAAGATCGACACCCACAACATCATCGTTAACCAGCTCGTCTTCCCCGACCCCGAAAAGCCCTGCAAGATGTGTGAGGCCCGCCACAAGATCCAGGCCAAGTACCTGGACCAGGTGTGCCCACCTGTCCAACCCACCTCGGGGAGAACCCGGCCTTTTCCTATAGTTAGTCTCCAACCCTTTTTTATTTGTGCCCATGTAAGCCTGTGTGTGGGTGTGCCACAGACACCAGATGCTTGTGCCACTTTTTGTGTCAGGCTTTATGTGGGTGACTTGGTAATCAAACGCTGGGTGGGCAGGCTTTGCTAGCAAGTGCCTTTAACCACTGCACCATCTTCCCAGCCCCTTGACCCTTTTTATGTGTGTGCATGTTTGTGTGTGTGTTCATGTGTGTGATGTGTGCACTTGTGTGGAGGCCCGAGGACACCTCAGGTGTCATTCCTTAGGAACATCTCCCTTTTTGTGTTGTTTTTTTAATATTTTATTTTATTTATTTGACACAGAGAGAGAGAGAATGGGCGCACTAGGGCCTCCAGCCACTGCAAACAAACTCCAGACACGTGCACCCCCTTGTGCATCTGGCTAACGTGGGTCCTGGGGGATCGAACCTGGGTCCTTTGGCTTTGCAGGCTAACACCTTAACTGCTAAGCCATCCCTCCAGCCTGATTTTTGTGGTTTTTGTTGTTGTTTTTGAGGCAAGCCCAACAGACTAGGCTTTTTTTTTTTTTTTTTTTTTTTTTTTTTTTTTGGTTTTTCGAGGTAGGGTCTCACTCTGGTCCAGGCTGACCTGGGTTTAACTATGTAGTCTCAGGGTGGCCTTGAACTCTCAGCGATCCTCCTACCTCTGCCTCCCGAGTGCTGGGATTAAAGGCGTGCGCCACCACGCCTGGCTTTTTTTTTTTTTTTAATGTGAGAGACAGAATTGATGTGCCAGGGCCTCCAGCCACTGCAATCAAACTCCAGACACACACATCCCCATATACAACCTTGAAGTTGCATCACTGTGTGTCTGGCTTACGTGGAACCTGGAGAGTAGAACATGAGTCCTTCCTTAGGCTTCACAGGCATGCGCCTTAACCACTAAGCCATCTCTCCAACCCCTTTTTGTTTTTGTTTTAATTTTTTTTTTTTAATTTGAGAGAGAGAATGGGTGCACCAGGGCCTCCAGCTGCTGCTGGTGAAGTCCAGGTGCATATGGCCCCTTGTGCATCTGGCTTACATGGTTTCTGGGGAATTGAACCTGGGTCCTGTGGCTTTTCAGGCAAGTGCCTTAAACACTAAGCTATCGCTTCAGCCCTCTTCTATTTTTTTTTATTTTTATTTTTATTTTTTTGGTTTTGTGAGGTAGGGTCTCACTCTGGTCCAGGCTGACCTGGAATTAACTATGTAGTCTCAGGGTGGCCTTGAACTCCCGGCGATCCTCCTACCTCTGCCTCCCGAGTGCTGGGATTAAAGGCATGTGCCACCACGCCCAGCTCCCTCTTCTATTTTTGTTTGTGTGAGGTTTTTTGTTTTATTTTGAGTCAGGGTCTTACTCTAGTCCAGGCTGACCTGGAACTCACTGTAAAGTCTCAGGATGGCCTTGAACTCACAGCATGGGCCACCATGCCCAGCTTCTTTTATTTTGATGTCATGATCTTTTCCTCCTATTATGATGGTCTTGTGTAGGTAGTGTCAGGCACTGTGAGGTCATGGCTATCCAGGCCATTTTGTGTCTGGAGGACAACAAGTAAGCGGTCCTCCCCTTTAACTTTTACTTTCTTTCCACTGCCTCTTCTGTAATGGACTGTGAGCCTTGTACCGGACACTCTACTGTCACTTCTTTTCAGTACTATGGTGACTTGGTTTGTTTATTTGTTTGTTTTTGTTTTGTGAGGTAGGGTCTCTCAGTAGCCCAGGCTGGCCTGGAATTCACTGTGAAGTCTCAGGTGATCCTCCTACCTGTGCCTCCCAAGTGCTGGGATTAAAGGTGTGCACCACCATGCCCAGCTTATGGTGACTTTTCAGTCACCATAGTGGTTACCACCATCTGAAAAGAGAAGCTTCTCTAACCAAAAGTGAGAGTAGCATTAATATAAAGTGTTTAGAAGGCAGTTTGGTGGGCGTGGTATAAACATTTAGCCAGACAACAATAGGTGGTACTTCCCTAAGGGACATGACCTCTCTGGCCATAGGATTTTGGCTAGGTTTGAAGTACCAGCTATGTATCATGTGTTCCCTCCTGTGGAGTGGTCCTCCAGTCCATGCAGAGAGTCATTGGTTTCCCCATAACAGACATGCCACTATTGCACCACTTGGCTGGCCAAGTAAGGCTCGCAGTGTCCACTGCTGTTTATCACCATCAATGACTTCTGTCTCCCACAGGGTTGCATGTAGCGTAGCTCTTTCCACCTTTCTGACAGCTAGTCAACAGCTCAGCTCCAACTTGATTTTCTCAGTGACCAAGCACATGAAGTCTTCAGCAATAGGGTCTTACCCTCTAGTTCTGGTGGACAACCAAGAGCCAGGGCAATGGCCTCTCATGTTTTGGGGACATCAGGGATCTCCCTGGCCAACAAGTTGCTGGAAGGTATCCCACCCCTAGCACTGAGAAACAGTCTGTGAAGGCCGGGCGTGGTGGCGCACCCCTTTAGTCCCAGTGCTCAGGAGGCAGAGGAGGCAGAGGTAGGAGGATCACTGTGAGTTCAAGGCCACTCTGAGACTACATAGTGAATTCCAGGTCAGCCTGGTCTAGAACAAGACCCTATATTGAAAAACCAAAAAAGGCCAGGCGTGGTGGTACACGCCTTTAATCCCAGCACTCAGAAGGAGGAGAGATAGGCCAGAGATCTAATTCCAGGTCAGCCTGGGCCAGAGTGAGACCCTATCTCACAAAACCAAAAAAAAAAAAAAAAAAAAAAACCAAAAAAAGCCAGGCGTGGTGGTACACGCCTTTAATCCCAGCACTCAGAAGGCAGAGATAGGAGGATCACCATGAGTTCGAGGCCAGCCCGAGAATACATAGTGAATTCCAGGTCAGCCTGGAAGTGAGACCAAAAAAAAAAAAAAAAAAAAAAACAGTTTTCTGGATACACAATTACCCACATCCATAGGATATTTCTGCCTTAATTTTTATTATTTATTTTAAGCAGAGTGAGAAAGAGAAAATCTGGGCGTGCCGGGGCCTCTTGTCACTACAAATGAACTCCAGATGCATTCGCTACTTTGTGCATCTGGCTTTACATGGATACTGGGGAATTGAACCCAGGCCATCAAGCTTTGCAAGCAAACACCAGTAACCAATGAGCCATTTTCCAGCCCTGCCCAGTAGTTTTAATGGAACTCATTTATTTATTTATTTGCAAGGACAGAGAGGGAGAAGAGACTGGGCATGTCAGGGCCTACAGCTGCTGCAGATGAACTCCAGATGCACACGCCACCTTGTGCTTCTGGTTTACGTGGGTACTGGCGAATTGAACCTGGGTCCTTGGGCTTTGCAGGCAAACGCCTTTACTGCAAAGCCACCTCTCCAGCCCCTGCCCAGTGTTTTCTTTTTTTTTTTTTTTTTTTTTTTTTTTTGGATTTTTGAGGTAGGGTCTCACTCTGGTCCAGGCTGACCTGGAATTAACTATGTAGTCTCAGGGTGCCCTCGAACTCTGGGCAATCCTCCTACCTCTGCCTCCCGAGTGCTGGGATTAAAGGCGTGCGCCACCACGCCCGGCTTCTGCCCAGTGTTTTTACATGGGTACTGGGACTTGAACTCAGACCTCATGTTTACAGGAGAACCATTTTACCAATTGGTTTGTCTCCCTTGCCCTCTGACCCTTTTTTTCCTCTTGTTTTGTTTTGTTTTGTTTTTGAGGTAGGGTCTCACACTAGCCCAGGCTGACCTGGAATTCACTCTAGTCTCAGGTGGCCTCAAACTCATGGCGATCCTCCTACCTCTGCCTCCTGAGTGCTGGGATGAAAGATGTGCACCACCCCGCCGTCTTGACCATTTGTATTTTCATCATTTTGGCAGTGCTGTGGATGGAACCCAAGTCTTTGCACTGTGCAGGCGTTCTGTGGAACCATGCCCCCAGCCCTCCCTGACCCTCTGCTTCTCCTAACCTGCTATCCTCTGCCCCCAGAGCATCTGTACATAGAGCTCTCACCTGGGTGCCTATGACATCAGGGAGCAGGAGGTGTACCCCAGTGAACTCAGCCTAGCCCCACTCCCTCACCCCCATCTTGTGTACCTCCTCTGTCGTTGTCCTTCAGCCCCTGACGACTGCTTTCTGCCCTCTGCCTCACTGCAGATGGAGGACCTGTATGAAGACTTCCACATTGTGAAGCTGCCACTGTTACCCCACGAGGTGCGGGGGGCAGACAAGGTCAACACCTTCTCTGCCCTCCTCTTGGAGCCCTACAAGCCCCCCAGCCCCCAGTAGCACCCCACCCGGCCCCGCGGCTGCCGCTTCACACTCACCCTTCCAACTCCCCACCTGGGCAGAGTTTGCACAAAGTCCCCCATAGTAAGGGGGGGAGCCATTTGGGGGTGGGAGGCTGGGAGGGAGTCTGTTCCCCCTGGTGGGGTTGGGGGTGGCTGCAGTGCCCCCCATCTCTCCCTGCCTCGTGCCCCTCAATAAAATAATCTTAAACAGCTGTGTTTGTTGATTCGGGGAGGTGTGGGTGGGTAAGCACCTTCGTGTGCAGTTGTACGATGCACAAAATGTCACACGCTCACAGAACACTCAACCAGCGTCGTGAGGTGTATTTACTGAAGCAACTTTCAAAGGGCGGTACTTTTTTTTTTTTTCTTTTTCAAGGTAGGGTCTAGCTCTAGCTCAGGCTGACCTGGAATTCACTATGTAATCTCAGGGTGGCCTCGAACTCTCAGCGATCCTCCTACCTCTGCCTCCCGAGTGCTGGGATTAAAGGCGTGCGCCACCGCACCTGGCTGAAGGACAGTACTTTTAGGAAGGGGTTCTAGTCTTTCCTTCTGGGGCTGGAATGGAGAAATTCAGAGTGTGGGAATTGGAGGCCCCATGGCCGGCCCCAGGCTGGTGGGGAGCCTATTAAGCAGGCAACTGTCCCAGCATTGCCTGCTGTTTGGTTTGGGAATTAGTGGACGCCCTGGGCAGAGGCTGGTCCTGCCAGACTGGGGATTAACAATGCCCACACACACCTCCAATTCCTCCGCCCCTCCCAACAAGGGAGGCAGCAATGCAGCTGGTGAGGGGTCTGGACGGCAGAGGACTGAAGGCTGGCTTGCCTCCAGGGGGCACATTGGGGACTCTGTACAGTTTCCTGCCTCGTGAGATTTGCAACCTTAGTGTCACCCCCACTGAGCCATGGTCACAAGCTCCAGACTGCCCATCTACTGGGAAGGCACTAGCGGACCCCCCTTTGCCCCCAGCCCTTCATTCCTCCCTCAGCACCAGAGCAGCTACTGTCACGTCCGCTTAAGACACACAGAACACACATTCAATCCCAGCATGTAGGAAGATCGCTGTGAGCTCGAGGCCAGCCTTGAACTACAGCGTGCGTTTAGCCAGGGCTAAAGTGTGACCCTACCCCGAAAAACCAAAAAGAGAGATACAGGAAGGGCATGACCTTGAACGTCTAAAGTCCCAAGCCTGAGCCGGCTGGGGTGAGGGGACAGACAGGGGTGCCTGAGGACACACATGACTCAGGAAGTGGTGTTCTGCGTGCATACACCCAAGGTCTGGGCTTGCCAGGGAGTATGTGTAGGGGGAGCCCAGCCACGAGCCTAGACGTGTCCCCCTACTTACTCCACAGGGTGTGTGTAAGCGCGTATAGGCATGTTGGGGTGGAATGTATAAACAAATGGGATGCTGCTGGTGACAAGGACAGCAGGCCACAGCCCCCAGTGCCCGGGTTCCAGTGTTAGCTGTGTCACTAACAAGCTGTGTCATCAGAGCCTGTTTCCCCACCAGTAACCACCTCATGTGTGCTTACATGGAATCAATGAAGTGAAAGACACAAAGCTGGTTGGAGAAATGGCTTAGCAGTTGAGACGTTTGCCTGCAAAGCAAAAGGACCCAGGTTCGATTCCCCAGGACCCATGTAAGCCAGATGCACAAGGGGGCGCATGCGTCTGGAGTGGCTGGAGGCCCTGGTGAGCCCACTCTCTCCTCCCCCACCCCCTTCTCTCTCAAAGATAGAATATATATATATATATATATATATATATATATATATATATATATATACACACACACACAACACAAGGGTTTTACTCCCTGCCCACCTGCCAAGGAATCTTACCATTTGATGTTAAAATCATCAGGCATGTGACCTAGCTCAGGCAACTGCTCTGTCACCCCTCCCGTGTTGAGCAGTTGTGGAGGGGTGGGGTGGCCTTGTGTGAGCTGGGATAGAGAGGACAAGCTGCAAGAGCTTGCTTGCAGAGTTCACATCCTAGGGGGTGAGGGCAGCTGATCAGAGAGCTAAGTCTGCCCTGCCCCAGGTCCCACAGCTGGTGGCACCGCCCCAGCCATCCACCACCCCCTCTTGCTTGAGTTTATAGGCTGGCCAGCAGCTGGACAGCGGAGGTGCGGGTCCTAGGGTAGCCAGCCTAAGCCAGTTCCTAATTACCCTGGGCGGGGTGGGCATCTGCCAGCCTGGGAACACAGTGTCCTGGAAGACTGCCTTCCGGCAATGCTGTATAGAGCCATCATTCCCACTCACAGGGCGCAGGGAGTGGACAACAAGGGATCATGGGGAACTCAGAGCACCCTTTCTCCCAGGTCGGATCCCTGAATCTT
Organism: Orientallactaga sibirica; assembly: GCA_036365145.1. Taxonomy (NCBI): domain Eukaryota; kingdom Metazoa; phylum Chordata; class Mammalia; order Rodentia; family Dipodidae; genus Orientallactaga; species Orientallactaga sibirica. The sequence goes on from JAEOAD010002037.1 coordinate 717,486, forward strand.
CATCCCTCCCTTACCTATTTATGTGTGTATGCCCTTGAGGTTTGGGGTGCAAATGGAGGTGCTACTTGTGCCAGGCTGGGAGTGCCCCTTTGTAGGTGTGTTGAAAAGGGAACATTTGGGGCTGGAGAGATGGCTTAGCGGTTAAGGCGCCTGCCTGCTAAGCCTAAGAACGCCGGTTCCAATCTCCAGGTCCCACGTTGAGCCAGATGCAAAGTGACGCAAGGGCGCAATGCCGCACTTGACCACAAGGGGCGCATGCATCTGGATTTCGTTCACAGCAGCTGAGAGACTGCTGGCGCCCCATCTCTATCTCCCTCTCTATCTGTCTCTCTCTCTGTCTCTCTCTCTGTGTCTCTCTCCAAAAAAAAAAATAATAAAAAATAAAAAAAAAAAATCCCAATAATAAGGCCACCCTTACAAGTTAATTCCAGGTCAGCCTTTTTCCGAAAAAACAAAAACAAAAAAAAAAGGGAACATTTGTCTCCAATCAATGCCAAATGTGGGGACGGTTCATGTCACCAATTTGGGTGTTCACGGCAATGTTGAAGGTCTGAGGCCTGAGTGTGTCTGGATGTTTCTGCACACAATTCAGGACAGGAACTTTGAGGGAGAAGCCCTTTCTTTTATAGACAGGGTCCCATCCTGTCGCCCAGGCTGGCTCAATCAACAATCTTCCAGCCTCAGCCTCCTGAACACTAGAATTACAGACATGTCCCACCATTCAAGGACTTGTCTTAATGTATTAATGTTTAGGTGCAGCTGTGGGGCTGGAGAGATGTCTCAGCGGTTAAGACCCTTGCCTGCTAAGCCTAAGGACCCCAGTTTTATTCCCCAGAACCCACAAAAACCCAGATGCACGAGGTGGCACATGCATCCAGAGTTCATTCCTTACAGTGGTTAGAGGTCCTGGCATACCTCTCTCTCTCTCTCTCTCTCTCTCTCTCTCTCTTTCAAATAAATAATTTTTTTTAAGTTTTTAAATTGGAGCCGGGCATGGTGGCACACACCTTTAATCCCAGCACTCAGGAGGCAGAGGTAGGAAGAACACTGTGAGTTCAAGGCCACCCTGATACTCTGTGGTCTCAGAGTAGCCTCAAACTCACAAAGATCCTCCTACCTCTGCCTCCCGAGTGCTGGGATTAAAGGCGTGCGCCACCACGCCCGGCTTGGTGTTGTTCTTTTGGGTGTTTTTTGTTGTTGTTGTTGTTTTAAATGTCTTTTTTTAATATTTTATTTATTTATTTATTTGGAGAGAGAAAGAGGCAGAGAGAGAGAAAGGGAAAGACTGGGCATGCCAGGGCCTCCAGCCACTGCAAACGAACTCCAGATGCATGCACCCCCTTGTGCATCTGGCTTATGTGGGTCCTTTGGCTTTGCAGGCAAACGCCTTAACCGCTAAGCCATCTCTCCAGCCCCTTGTTTGTTTTCTGGGGACAGGGTCTCACGTAGCCCAGGTTTACCTGGAACTGGTTCTGTAGCCCTTTGCTGGCTTTGTACTAACAGATCCTCCTCCTACCTCTGCTTCCTGAATGCTGGGATTAAAATCATGTCCCACCACATACAGTTTATTTAGCATTTAAAAAAAATTGGTTTTTAGCTGGGCGTGGTGGCGCACGCCTTTGATCCCAGCAATAGGGAGGCAGAGGTAGGAGGATCGCCGAGTGTTCGAGGCCACCCTGAGACTACATAGTGAATTCCAGGTCAGCCTGGACCAGAGTGAGACCCTACCTCAAAAAACCAAAAAAAAAAAAAAAAATTGGTTTTTTTAAATATTTTATTTGAGCCAGGCGTGATGGCGCATGCCTTTAATCCCACTGGGGATTAAACTGCAAAGAAACTCCAGACAAATATGTCACCTTGTGCATCTAGATTATGAAAGTCCTGGGGGGAATGGAACCTGGGTCCTTAGGCTTTGCAGGCAAGCGCCTTACCAACTAACCCATCTCTCCAGCCCTTGTTTAGTATTTTTATGAGACTCACTCGCTATCTACTGTGGTAATGAGGCATCTTTATTTAATTTGTTGTTGGTGGTGGTGTTTTTGAAGTATGGTTGCACTCTATGCCAGGCTAATTTTAAAGACTTTTTCCATATTTGAGAATTTGGGGAGGGAGAAAGCGAATGGGTACCCTAAAGCCTCTTGCCTCTACAAATGAACTCCAGAGGCATGTGCCACTGTGAGTAAGTGGCTTTATGTTGGGTACTGGAGAATCAAACCTAGGTCGACACATTTTGCAAACAAGTGCCTTTAACCACTGAGCAATCTTCCCAGAACCCCATTATTTAGTTGTGATTTTTTTCTTTTCTTTTAATTTTAATTTTTTTCCTTTTTTAAAATTTATTTATTTTTATTGACAACTTCCATAATTGTAGATAATATTATAGCATGGTAATTCCCTCCCTCCCCCCACTTTCCCCTTTGGAACTCCACTCTCCATCTTATCCCCTCCCCCTCTCAATCAGTCTCTCTTTTATTTTGATGTCATGATCTTTTCTCCTATTATGATGGTCTTGTGTAGGTAGTGTCAGGCACTGTGAGGTCATGGATATCCAGGCCATTTTGTGTCTGGAGGAGCACATTGTAAGGAGTCCTAACCTTCCTTTGGCTCTTACATTCTTTTTGTTTTTTTTTTTTTTTTGGTTTTTCGAGGTAGGGTCTCACTCTGGTTCAGGCTGACCTGGAATTAACTATGTAGTCTCAGGGTGGCCTCGAACTCTCAGCGATCCTTCTACCTCTGCCTCCCAAGTGTTGGGATTAAAGGTGTGCACCACCACACCCGGCTCAAGCTCTTACATTCTTTCCGCCCCCTCTTCCACAATGGACCCTGAGCCTTAGAAGGTGTGTTAGAGATGTTTCAGTGCTGAGCACTCCTCTGTCCCTTCTTCTCAGTACCATGGTGCCTTCTGAGTCATCCCAAGGTCACCGCCATCTGAAAAGAGAAGCTTCTCTAACCAAAAGTGACAGTATCATTAATATATGGGGATGACCATTAAGAGAAGTGCTTACTGGGCAGTTTGGTGAGCATAGTATATACATTTAGCCAGACACCAGCAGACATTACATCCCTAGGGCTCATGACTACACCTGTTGTAGGTTTTTAGTATCAGAGATATATTCCTTCCCATGGAGCAGGCCTCCAGACCAATTAGAGAGCAGTTGGTTTCCCCCATAACAGACATGCCATTATTGCACCTGTTGGCTCATTTGGCCTGGCTGGCCACATTTAAGGCTTGCAGTGTCCACTGTTGAGTATCTTCACTGGTGTTTTCTCTCTCCCATTGAACTGCATGCAGCATAGCTTTTTCCAGCTTTCTGTCAGCTGTTCCACATGGAGAAGGCTTTCAGCTCAGCTCCAGCAGTATTTCTCAGTGATTGCAGCCCAAGTATGTGGAGTCTTCAGCAATAGGGTCTTACCATCTATTCCTGATGGGAAACCAAGGGCCTCGGCAATGGCCTATAATGTTTTGGGGGTATCTGTGACCTCCCTGGCCAACAACTCACTGGAACATATCCCATCCCTGGAACTGAAAATTTTCTATTAAGAATTTATGGCTTCTGAGTGTTCCATTGTCCAGAAAAGTAGGTTTCCATATGACTTATTTATATCCTCTTAGATTTTGATTAGCCCTTCCTCCACCTTTTCTTTACTCAATCTCTTCCCCTGACCTCACTTAGGCCTTTTCACCCCTATTAATCTGTTCTAATACTTACATATATACAATACCATCCTATTAAGTCCCCCCTCCCCCCTTTCTATTCCCTTTATATCCCCTTTCTAGCTTATTGGCTTCTGCTACTGAAGTTTTATTCCTACTCACACAAAAGTCCAATCATTTGTAGCTAGGATCCACATATGAGAGAGAACATGTGACATTTGGCTTTTTGGGCCTGGGTTAGTTGTGATTTAAAAAAATATTTTATTTATTTATTTAGGAGAGAAAGAGGCAGAGAGAGAGGGAGAAAGGCAGATAGAGAATGGGGCATAGCAGGGCCTTCAGCTATTGCAAAGGAACTCCAGACACATGCACCACCTTGTGTCTGGCTTACATGGGTACTGGGGAATCAAACCTAGGTCCTTAGGCTTTGCAGGCAAGCACATTAACTGCTAAGCCATCTCTCCAGCCCTAGTTTTTTTTGTGTGTGTGTTTTAAACATTTATTTATTAGAGACAGAGAAAGGGAGAGAAAGAGAGACACAGAGAGAATGAGAATAGGTGCACCAGGGCCTTCACCCACTGCAAACGAACTCCAGATGCATGTGCCACCTTGTGCGTCTGGCTTACATGGGTCCTGGGGAATCAAACCTGGTTCCATAGGCTTCGCAGGCAAGCAGCTTAACTGTTAAGCCATCTCTCCAGCCCTAGTTGTGTGTGTGTTTTAATGAGAGTGAGAGCAAGAGAGGGAGAGAGAGAGAATCAGCACACCAGGGCCTCTAGGCAATCAAACTCCAGTCATGTGCCACCTTGTGCACATGCTTAACCTTGTGTGTCTGGCTTACGTGGGATCTGGGGAGTTAAACCTGGGTCTTTAAGGCTTCATAGGCAAGTGCCTTAAACACTAAGCTATCTCTCCAGCCTTATTTTTTCTTCAAGGTAGGGTCTCACTCTAGCCCAGGCTGACCTAAAACTCACTCTAGCCGGCCTCAAACTCATGGTAATCCTCCTGAGTGCTGGGATTAAAGGATGCCCGCCACACCTGGTTTATTTATTGACTTTTTTTTTTTAACCTTTTTTTTTTTTTCTGGTTTTTCAAGTTAGGGTCTCACTCTGGCCCAGGCTGACCTGGAATTAACTATATAGTCTCAGGGTGGCCTCGAACTCTCGGGGATCCTCCTACCTCTGCCTCCCGAGTGCTGGGATTAAAGGCGTGCGCCACCATGCCCGGCTTTTTTTTAACCTTTTGAGACAATGTCTCCTCCCTAGCTGACCTGAAGTCATGGCAAAACTCCTGCCCCAGTCTCTCTAGCTGAGATCACAGGCACACAGCAGCACACTTTGCTGAGTCGGCAGGTCTTCCAATGTAAATGCCTCTGGGTCACTGTGTTTACGTCGGGCTGGGTTAAGGGAGGCTGAATTTTTGTCTGCGGACGGCTAGAGAGACGGCTTGGTGGTTAAGGTGTTTGTCTGTGAAGACCCAGGTTCGATTCCCCAGGGCCAGATGCACAAGGTGGAACGTTTATCTGGAGTTTGCTTGCAGCCGCTGGAGGCCCTGCCACGTCCATTCTCTTTCTATCTGCCTTCTCTCTAAAGTAAATAAATAAAAACGTTAATAATAATAATAATAATGAATTTGTGTCTGGGTCCATGGTGGGTCTCTTTGTGACCAAGTGAGTGATCAAGGTAACTGCGTCCCAGCTTCCTTGCACTAAGTGTGTAGAGGAAGGAGCAGGTGCCTGCCCCTCCCCCAGCTCTAGATGCCTTAGGCCTGCTAGTGACTGACTGGGAGGAGCCAGGAGGAACAGGGCCGACTTCTCCCCCTCCTCCAGTGACAAACTGGCAGAGACTTCTCCAAACAAAGTTCTGAGCCGGTGGCTCAGCTGTGGGGGACGGCCTAGGGAGGGGCTGGCACACCCACACCCATTCCCCAGCCCCCTCCCACCCAACGCCCAAGCCACCCTCCCATTCAGTCTCTGTCTCGGGCACCCTCAACACAGGTGAGAAAGACTCGGACCTGGGAGAACAAAGAATCTGGGGCTAGACCGGCTTTCAGGAGGGACACCTCCTGAAGGGGTGGAGGGGTAGGAAGGAAAGAATGGAAGAGAAGAGAAAGGGGTCAGAGCCGGAAGTAGCAAGCGAAGGTGGACAGGCTACCACATTGTGAGCAACGGAGGAGGCCGGCATGAGGTGGCAGAGTGGACACCTGGAGTGTCAGGATGCCACTCAGAGACACACATCTTCTTCTTCTTTTTTTTTTTTTATGGTTTTTTCGAGGTAGGGTTTCACTCTAGTCCAGGCTGACCTGGAATTCACTATGTAGTCTCAGGGTGGCCTCGAACTCTTGGCGATCCTCCTACCTCTGCCTCCCGAGTGCTGGGATTAAAGGCGTGCGCCACCACGCCCGGCTCGAGACACACATCTTCTTTTAGCTAAGGTCAAGTGTAGACCGAAAGCCGGTGGGCAGTGGGGGAAGAGGGCGATTCTCTGACAACTGAGCCACTGGCACTCAGGAAATCAAGGGAGCCGGATGGAGTCCAGGGGGAGTGGGCAACTCAAAATCTGATCACATCCCAGGTTCCCCCCCACCACCACCTACCCACCCAAGAAGGTGGGAACCGAGTTAAAGTTCAACAGGCTCCAGGAGAGCAACAACTTGGTCAGGGGCCAGGACCCGGGGGTGGGGGGGCCGTGGTGGATGGACAGGACCTGGGTGGACTGGGGACTGCTCTGTGCGTGGACAGCGCTCGCCACTCTCCCCAGCCCCAGGAATCCGCAGCCCGTTCTCGTCTGACCCCGCCGGCAGGTGGCCGCGATGACCGTCACGTACACCGCCCGGGTGGCCAATGCCCGCTTCGGAGGCTTCTCCCAGCTGCTGCTTCTGTGGCGCGGGAGCATCTACAAGCTGCTGTGGCGCGAGCTGCTCTGCTTCCTGGGGCTCTACATGGCCCTGAGCTCCGCGTACCGGTGAGGTGGCCCTAGGCCTCCCCGGGCACTGGACAGGGGGTGAGCATCCTGGGACAAGGGGAGCCCTCCCCCGTGACCCACCCCATCCCCGCATCCCCACCCCGCAGCTTCGTCCTGGCCGAGGAACAGAAGCGCTATTTCGAGAAGCTTGTCATTTACTGCGACCAGTATGCCAGCCTCATCCCCGTGTCCTTCGTGCTCGGTGAGCGCGCGCCCCGGACGCCTACCCCGTTCCTCCTTCCATGCACACCTCTTGGAGACCACCCCCCGTCCTTGCCCTTCCCAGGGTCCCCTCCCCACTTACAGACCCACACCGTGAAGATGTCCAGGTAACCCCACATACTCCAAAGGTGCCCCTATAGAAGCCGCCCCTGGGAGTTCTTGTTTTGTTTTGCTTTTTGGGTGTTTTTGTTTTGTTTTGTTTTTCTTTCCTTTCCTCTCTTTTTTTTTTTTTTTTTTTTTTTTTTTTTAAGTAGGGTCTCGCTCTAGCTCAGGCTGACCTGGAATTCACTCTGTAGTCTCAGGGTGGCCTTGAACTCACGGCAATCCTCCTACCTCTGCCTCCCGAGTGCTGGGATTAAAGGCGTGGACTACCACATCCGGCTCATGTTTTTTTTTTTTTTGTATACATTTTATTTATTCATTTATTATTTAAGAGAGAGAGAGAGGAGCCAGATAGACACACATACACACCCCACTCACAGAATGGCCACGCCAGGGCCTCCAGCCACTGCAGATGAACTCCAGATGCATGTGCCACCTTGTACATCTGGCTTATGTGGGTACTGGGGAATCGAACCTGAGTCCTTAGGCTTTGCAGGTAAGCGCTAAGGCATCTCTCCAGTTCCCTCTATTTTTGTTTTCAAGGTAGGTTCTCGCTTTAGCTCAGACAAACCTGGAATTCACTATGTAGTCTCAGGGTGGCCTCGAACTAACGTCGAGCCTCCTACCTCTGCCTCCCGAGTGCTGGGATGAAAGGTGTGCACCACCACGCCCCGTTTGTCCTTGCCTACGCACACCTCCCACCTGCTGGGATTACAGAGACGTGTGCCACCTCATGAGACTCGGCTTCTTTGACTTTGGGGCCAGTCACCCCCCTCCCCTCCAAGTTCTCAGCGCAGGTGTGCCCCACATGGTTGGGTGACCAGCCTGCTCCAGGTGTCTCTGAGGCAACTCCAAAATTGGCCCCTCTCCGACGCCCCGGGCTACCTTAACTCTTGGTCCCTGCTCAACGCCCACTCCCGGCTTGGCCAGCAGGCTTCTACGTGACGCTCGTGGTGCACCGATGGTGGGACCAGTACCTGTGCATGCCCCTGCCCGACGCGCTCATGTGCGCGGTGGCGGGCACGGTGCATGGGCGCGACGACCGGGGCCGCCTGTACCGGCGGACGCTCATGCGCTACGCCGGGCTCTCGGCCGTGCTGATCCTGCGCTCCGTCAGCACCGCGGTTTTCAAGCGCTTCCCCACCGTGGACCACGTGGTGGAGGCCGGTGAGTGTCCTGCTGGAGAAGGCCTGGGGCCCGCCAGGGAGGAGGGCGGAGCGAGTGACCACCAACCACGCGCCCTTCCAGGATTTTATTTTATTATTTTATTTAATTTATTTATTTTTGGTTTTTCCAGGTAGGGTCTCACTGTGGCTCAGGCTGACCTGGAATTCACTCGGTAGTTTCAGGGTGGCCTTGAACTCACGGCCATCCTCCTACCTCTTCCTCACGAGTGCTGGGATTAAAGGCGTGCGCCCAGCTCTATTATTTTATTTTATTTTATTTTATTTTATTTTATTTTATTTTATTTTATTTTATTATTATTTTTTTTTTTTTGGTTTTTCGAGGTAGGGTCTCACTCTGGCCCAGGCTGACCTGGAATTAACTATGTAGTCTCAGGGTGGCCTTGAACTCTCAGCGATCCTCCTACCTCTGCCTCCCGAGTGCTGGGATTAAAGGCGTGCCACCACGCACGTCCGGCTTTATTTTTAAATATTTATTTATTTGCTAGGAGAGGAGAGGAGAGGAGAGGAGAGGAGAGAAAGAGAGAGGAGAGAAAGACAGCAAAAGAAGAAGAAAGACAGAGCCCACTGCAAATAACTCCAGAAGCACGTGCCACTTTGCGCATGTGGCTTACGCGGGTACTAGGGAATCGAACTTGGGTCTTTAGGCTTCGCAGCCAAGTGTCTTAACCGCTAAGCCATCCCTCCAGCCCCTTATTTTCTTTTTATTTCTTTGAGAGAGAGAGAGAAATAAGCAGAAAGAGAGGGAGCGAGAACAGGTCCACCAAGACCTTCAGCCACTGCAAACAAACTCCAGACGCATGTGCCCCCTTGTGCATCTGGCTTATGTGTGCCCTGGGGAATCCAACCAGGGTCCTTTCGCTTCACAAGCAAGCGCCTTAACCACTAAGCCATCTCTCCAGCGGCTCCCCCACCTCCCGCCTTTTTACATTTCCTCCCAGGATTTATGACCCGCGAGGAGCGCAAGAAGTTCGAGAACTTGAACTCTTCCTATAACAAGTACTGGGTACCCTGCGTGTGGTTCTCCAACCTGGCGGCGCAGGCGCGCAGAGAGGGTCGCATCAGGGACAACAGCGCCCTTAAACTGCTCCTCGAGGTAGGCTCCGACAACCAACAAAATCCTCTCCTTGGACCTCCCTGACCTTTACCGAGTGACCACACATCCCTTCATGCCACGCTCAATCTGCATGTGAGCTCCCAGCGCAGCCGTCTTCTGCATCTGTACCGGTCGCCCTCCCCAGGAGCTGAACGTCTTTCGGGGCAAGTGCGGGATGCTCTTCCACTACGACTGGATCAGCGTGCCTCTCGTCTACACCCAGGTAAGCGCTCTGGTGCTGGGCTTCCATTTACACAAAAGGTGAAAGCCGGGCGTGGTGGCGCACGCCTTTAATCCCAGCACTCGGGAGACAGAGGTAGGAGGATCGCCGAGAGTTCGAGACCACCCTGAGACTACATAGTTAATTCCAGGTCAGCCAGGTCAGCCTGGACCAGAGTGAGACCCTACCTCGAAAAACCAAAATAAATAAATAATAAATAAATAAAAAATAAAAAGGTGAGTGGGGGGAACTCCCCAACCTAATGCTCTCAAAAGGAAGCTGGGGTCTGCGCACGCTTGGAATCCCCCCATTTAGGAGGCTGAGTACAGGAGGATTGCAAATTTGAACCCAGTCTGTTTTGTTTCTGGTTTTTCTCAAAGTAGGGTCTCACTCTAGCATATATATATATATATATATATATATATATGGCTGGATATCGCTATGTAGTCTCAGGCTGGCCTCGAACTCACAGAGATCCTCCTATGTCTGCTTCCCAAGTGCTTGGATCAAAGGCTTGCGCCATCACGCCCGGCTTGAACCCAGTCTGGACTACATAGCAAGACCCTGTCTCAATAACAAAGAGGAGGGAGGGGCTGGAGAGGTGCTTTAGCGGTAAAGGCACTTTTGCCTGCAAAGCCTAAGGACCCACTCCCTAGTATCCACATACAGCCAGATGTATGAAGTGGCCCATGAGTCTGGAGTTCATTTGCAGTAGCTGGAGGCCCCAGCATGCCCATTATCTCTGTCTCTTTCTGTGTGTAAATAAATGAATAGCCAGGCGTGGGGGCGCACGCCTTTAATCCCAGCACCTGAAAGGTAGAGGCAGGAGGATCACCGTGAGTTCGAGGCCATCCTGAGACTACATAGTGAATTCCAGGCCAGCCTGGGCTAGAGTGAGACCTTACCTCGAAAAAGTAATAAATATATAAATAAATATTTAAAAAGAGTGAAAGAAGGGGTTGGAGGGATGGTTTAGCGCATTTGCCTGCAAAGCCAAAGGACCCAGGTTCGATTCCCCAGGACCCACATTAGCCAGCTGCACAAGGGGGCGCACGCCTATGGAGTTCGTTTGCAGTGGCTGGAGGTCCTGGTGCGCCCATTCTTCTCTCTCTCTCTCTCTTTCTCTATCCAAAAAAAAAAAAGAGTGAGTGAAAGAAGGGGGAGGGGCTGAGGCCTAGTCCCAGCTCTGCTCTTTGGATGACCTGGAGCCTGTCCCACCACCCCCAGGTAGTGACCATCGCGGTGTACAGCTACTTCCTGGCGTGCCTTATCGGCCGCCAGTTCCTGGACCCGACTCTGGGCTACAAAGACCACACCCTGGACCTGTGTGTTCCCATCTTCACCTTACTGCAGTTCTTCTTCTACGTGGGCTGGCTCAAGGTAGGCGGAGGCCCTGGGGCCCGGTGCCTGACCTTCTCCAGACAACCGCTTACTCCTGGCTTCTTTGCCCAGGTGGCCGAACAGCTCATCAACCCCTTTGGAGAAGATGACGATGACTTTGAGACCAACTTTCTGATTGACCGCAACTTCCAGGTCAGGCTCTCCGCGAGGGGATGACGCACAAGCTCCCAAGTGGCCCCAGGAGAACGGAGCCTCAGTCCGAAACCTCCCCTCACCCCCTTTTAAAATTATTTATTGGGCTGGAGAGATGGTTTAGCGGTTAAGGCGCCTGCCTCCTAAGCCTAAGAACACTGGTTCCAATCTCCAGTGGTTCCAATCTCCAGGTCCCACGTTTAGCCAGATGCAAAGTGACGCAAGGGCGCAATGCCGCACTTGACCACAAGGGGGCGCGCACATCTGGATTTCGTTCACAGCAGCTGAGACACTGCTGGCACGCCCATCTCTGTCTTCCTTTCTCTCTACCTCTCTCTCTGTCTCTCTCTCTCTGTGTCTCTCTCCAAAAAACATAATAAAAAAATTATTTATTTACAGCTGGGCTTGGTGGCGCACGCCTTTAATCCCAGCACTCGGGAGGCAGAGGTAGGAGGATCGCCATGAGTTCGAGGCCACCCTGAGACTACATAGTGAATTCCAGGTCAGCCTGGATAGAGTGAGACCCTACCTCGAAAAACCAAAAAAAAAAAAAAAATTATTGATTTACTTGTGTGCAAGCAGACAAAGATAGAAGAGAGACAGAGAAAGAATGGCGCGCCAGGGCCTCTAAGCACTGCAAACAAACTCCAGATGCATGCACCCCTTTGTGCATCTGGCTTTATGTGGGTACTGGGGAATTGAACCCAGTCGTTAGGGTTTGCAGGCAAGTGCCTTAAGCACTGAGCCATCTCTCCAGCCCTTTTTTTAGATTTATTATTTTATTTATTTTTGGAGAGAGACACAGAGACAGACAGACAGAGAGGGAGAGGGAGACAGAGATGGGCGTGCCAGCAGTCTCTCAGCTGCTGTGAACGAAATCCAGATGTGCGCGCCCCCTTGTGGTCAAGTGCGGCATTGCGCCCTTGCGTCACTTTGCATCTGGCTAAACGTGGGACCTGGAGATTGGAACCGCTGGAGATTGGAAACAGTGTTCTTAGGCTTAGGAGGCAGGCGCCTTAACCGCTAAGCCATCTCTCCAGCCCTTCAGCCCTTTTTTGTTTGTTTGTTTGTTTGTTTGAGTTTTTTGAGGTAGGGTCTCGTTCTAGCTCAGGCTGACCTGGAATTAACTATGTAGTCTCAGGGTGGCCTTGAACTCACGGCGATCCTCCTACCTCTGCCCCCGAGTGCTGGGATTAAAGGCGTGCGCCACCACGTCCGGCTTACCCTCTCCTTTTGGGCACCACGTTCTCGTCCTCCCTGAGGGCCCCACCCCCCACCTTGCCCTTCTCATCCTCAGGTGTCCATGCTGGCCGTGGATGAAATGTACGACGACTTGGCCATGCTGGAAAAGGATCTGTACTGGGACGCCACGGAGGCTCGTGCGCCCTACACCGCGGCCACAGCGTTCCTGTTGCAGCAGCCCTCTTTCCAGGGATCCACCTTTGACATTGCGTGAGCTACCTGGGTCCAGGGCGGGGTTCCGTGTTCCTTCCAAGGGCTTCTAGGAAGGGTCACGAGCTTGGGACAAAGCTAAGATTACGGTCTGCAGATTCTGACCAGGCACAGTGACCTAGGCCTGGAATCAAACACTTGGGAGGTAGAGGCAGGGAGGATCAGGAGTTCAAGGGCAGCCTCTGCTACATAAGTGCGTTTGTGATCACCCACAGCTACATGAGACCCTGTCTCCAAAAATGAAAAGTTAAGTCCAAGCTGGGCATGGTGGCGCACGCCTTTAATTCCAACATTCAGGAGGCAGAGGTAGGAGGATCGCCGAGAATTTGAGGCCACCCTGAGAATACAGAGTGAATTCCAGGTCAGCCTGGACTATAGTAAGACTCCAACTGGAAAAAACAAAAAAAATAAAAAATAAAAAAGTTAAGTCCAGCTGGGCATGGTGCCACATGCCTTTAATCCCAGCACTCGGGAGGCAGAGGTAGGAGGATCGCCGAGAGTTTGAGGCCACCCTGAGACTACATAGTGAATTCCAGGTAAGCCTGAACTAGAGTGAGACTTTACCTCGAAAAAAAAAAAAAGTTAAGACCACATATTTGGGGCTAAAAAGGCCAGGTGTTAGCTGGACATGGTGGTGCACACCTTTGATCCCAGCACTGGGGAGGCAGAGGTAGGAGAAACGCCTTGAGTTCAAGGCCATCCTGAGACTAGTGAATTACAGTCAGCCAGGACTAGAGTGAAACCTTACCAAAAAAAAAAAAAAAAAGCCGGTGGGGGGGTGGCTGGAGCAATGGCTTAAACCCTTCATTGTCTAAGGACCCAGATTTGGTGCCCCATTGCCCACAAAAAGCCAGATGCACAAAGTGGCACATGCATCTGAACTTCGTCTGCAGCAGCTGGAAGCCCTGGAGTGCCCCCCCTTTTTCTCTCTCTCTCTCCCCCTCCGCCCCCGTGTGTCTGTCAGTGCTTGCAAATAAAAATAAATAATCGGAGCCGGGCGTGGTGGCGCACGCCTTTAATCCCAGCACTCGGGAGGCAGAGGTAGGAGGATTGCTGAGAGTTCGAGGCTACCCTGAGACTACATAGTTAATTCCAGGTCAGCCTGGACCAGAGTGAAACCCTACCTCGAAAAACCAAAAAAAAAAAAAAATAATAATAATAATAATAATAAATAAATAAAATAAATAATCGGGCATGGTGGCACACGCTTTTAATCCCAGCACTAGGGAGGCAGAGGTAAGAGGATCTCCATGAGTTTGAGGCCACCCTGAGACTATATAGTGAATTCCAGGTTAGCCTGGGCTAAAGTGAGACCTTACCTCAAAAAAACCAAAATAATAATAATAATTGCTGGGCATGGTGGCACACGCCTTTGATCCTAGCACTCGGAAGGCAGAGGTAGGAGGATCGCCACGAGTTCGAGGCCACCCTGAAGACTACATAGTGAATTCCAGGTCAGCCTGAGCTAGCGTGAGACCCTACTCAAAAAACCAAAATAATAATAATAATTGTCGAGCGTGGTGGTGCACGCCTTTAATCCCAGCACTCGGGAGGCAGAGGTAGGAGGATCGCCACGAGTTCGAGGCCACCCTGAGACTACATAGTGAATTCCAGGTCAGCCTGGAATAGAGTGAGACCTTACCTTGAGAAATCGAAAAACCAAAAATAAAAATAAATAAATAAAAAATAAATGCAAGAACCGGAAGGGGCGAATCCTCAGCGACGACCCGGTGTGCATGCCCGCAGGTTGGCCAAGGAGGACATGCAGTTCCAGCGGCTGGACGTGGTGGACGGTCCTCTGGGCGAGGTGCACGGGGATCTGCTGCAGCGCCTCCTGCCGACCGGAGCGGGCGCCGCGGGCGGGGGTCTGCTGGGCCGGCGCCTGTCGCTGCTCAGACGCAAGAACAGCTGCGTGTCCGAGGCGTCCACGGCGGCCAGCTGCACGTGCGCGGGCCCGGCGGACGGCGGGGCCCCGGAATGCGGCTGCGGAGAGCCGCTGCTGGACCCCAGCCTGCGGGAGGAGCCCGAGCCCGAGCCCCCCGCGGGTCCCGAGCCCCCTGGTCCCATGCTGGGTCCTGCAGCTGAGCCCTTCACCGCAGTGTCCATTCCCGGGCCCCGGGCCCCTGCGCCGCCCTGGCTGCCCAGCCCCATTGGAGAGGAGGAGGAGAGCCTGGCCTGAAGTCCTGCAGATCCCCCCGGGGACAGGGAACTGCACAGGCCATGCATGCAGCCATCCAGGTCTGCTGAAGCCTTGCAAGGGTTTGCATGAAGGCTGCTGCCCTCTTTGGCCACCCCGCGTGCCTCACGTGGGCCTGCCGCTGTGCTAAGGGCTGTGGAGTCTCCCAGCTTTTTTTTTTTTTTTTTTTTTTAAATTCTCCCAGCATAAATGGCTCTGCTCCCCAACTGCTTCAACAGTGACCTCTGACAGCGTGGCAAGCCTATGTCCTGTGCTCACAGTTGGAACTGTGTCAGTACCTCATGGGCTGGTGAAGATGCGTTTGGTCTATAATAGAAGCGCAATAAAATTGGCTAGCGGTTTTTACTCAAACTGTTTGCACGAATTCTCTGGCACGTATGTGTATGCTTAATAGTTTTATTTATTTCCAAGTACAGAGGGAGAGAGGGAGGGAGGGAGAGAGAGAGGGAATGGGCATGCTAGGGCCTCTAGCCACTGTAAATGAACTCCAGATGCATGTGCCACTTTTTTTAAATTTTTAAATTATTTTTATTATTTATTTTTGGAGAGAGACACAGAGAGAGAGAGACAGACAGAGAGAGAGAGGAAGACAGACAGAGATGGGTGCACCAGCAGTGTCTCAGCTGCGGTGAACGAAATCCAGATGCGTGTGCCCCCTTATGGGCAAGTGTGGCATTGCGCCCTTGCGTCACTTTGCATCTGGCTAAACGTGGGACCTGGAGATTAGAACCGCTGGAGATTGGAACCAGCGTTCTTAGGCTTAGGAGGCAGGCGCCTTAACCCCTAAGCAGTCTCTCCAGCCCATGTGCCACTTTTTGCATCTGGCTTTACATGGAATCAAACCCAGGCTGTCAGGCTTTCCAAGCAAAGGCCTTAACAATTCAGCCATCTCTCTAGCCAGTTTTTTTTTTTTTTTTTAATATTCTGAGAGAGAGAGAGAACAAGCAAGCGAGAGAAAGAGGCAGGTGAGAGAGAATGGGCACACCACTGCAAACAAACTCCAGCCCCTTCTGCACCTGGCTTACCTGGGTCCTGGGAATCGAACCTAGGTCCTTTGGCTTTGCAAGTAAGCACCTTAACTGCTGAGCCATCTCTCCAGTCTGTTTTTTTTTTTTTTTTTTTTTTTGGTTTTTCAAGGTAGGGTCTCACTCTGGTCCAGGCTGACCTGGAATTAGCTATGTAGTCTCAGGGTGGCCTCGAACTCATGGCGATCCTCCTACCTCTGCCTCCCGAGTGCTGGGATTAAAGGCGTGCGCCACTACACCCGGCCTTTTTTTTTTTTTTTTTTTTTTTTTTTTTTTTTTTTAATAGGGTCTCACTCTAGCCCAGGCTGGCCTGGAATTCACTATGTAGTCTTAGGCTGGCCTTGAACTCACAGTGATCCTCCTACATCAGCCTCTCGTGTGAGACAAACTTTAAAGTATCCCAGGCTGTCTAAAACTCTAGGCAGCTGAGGACAACTTTGATCTTGTCTTTCTTTTCTCTCTTTCCTTCCTTTCTTTTCCTTTCTTTTGGTTTTTGGAGGTAGGGTTCCACGTTAGCCCAGGCTGGCTATGTAGTTTCAGGGTGGCCTTGAACTCAAGGCCACCCTCCTACCTCTGCCTCCCAAGTGCTGGGATTAAAGATGTGTGCCACCATGCCTGGCCAAGTCTGGATTTAAAAAAATTTTTTTTAATTTATTTTTTTGCAAGCAGAGAGATAGAAGAAAGGCAGAGAGAGAGAATAGGCACGCCAGGGCCTTTGGCCATGGCAAACGAACTCCAGATGCATGTGCCCTTATGCATCTGGCTTACGTGGGACCTGGAGAATTGAACTGGGATCCTTTGGCTTCACAGGCAAACGCCTTAACCACTAAGCCATTTCTCCAGCCCCCAAGTCTGGATTTTTATATGGGTGCTAGCAGTGGTGTAGGCACTTTTGTAGTCAGAGGTCACTGGCTACACTTTTTCATGACTTTGGTTTAAGTTGAGCAAAATAATCCTCTGCCTTGTGGTAATAACACACTGTCTTCTGCACTCTGCAAGTGTGGTCTCACTGTCTTCTGGCTTGCCTATTTATTATTTTATTTATTTTTTTTGGTTTTTTTGAGGTCTTGCTCTAGCTCAGGCGGACCTGGAATTCACTATGTAGTCTCAAGGTGGCCTCAAACTCTCCGCAGTCTTCCTACCTCTGCCTCCTGAGTGCCATGACTAAAGGCGTGCACCACCATGCCCGGTCAGTTAAAAAATATATTTTGCCGGGTGTGGTGGCACACGCCTTTAATCCCAGCACTTGGGAGGCAGAGGTAGGAGGATTGCCAAGAGTTCGAGGCCAACCTGAGAGTACACAGTGAATTCCAGGTCAGCCTGAGCTACAGTGAGACCCTACCTCGGAAAAGCAAAAAAAAAAAAAAATATATATATATATATATTTGAAAGAGAGAGATACCGAAATAGGCAAGCAGAGAGAGAGTGGGTGTGCCAGGGCCTCCAGCCACTGCAAATGAACTCCAGATGCTTGCGCCACCTAGTGGGCATGTGCGACCTTGTGCTTGCCTCACCTTTGTGCATCCAGCTAATGTGGGATCTGGAGAATTGGACATGGGTCCTTAGGCTTCACAGGCAAGCGTCTTAACTGCTAAGTCATCTCTCCAGACCCTGGCTTTTTTTAAAAAACATTATTATTTTTGTTTGTTTATTTTTGTTTATTAGCAACAGACAGAAAAAGGCAGAGAAAGAGAGAGAATGGGTGCACCAGGGCCTCCAGCAACTGCAAACAAACTCCAGATGCCTGCGCCACCTTGTGCATCTGGCTTACGTGGGTACTGGGGTCCTTAGGTTTCACAGCAAGCATTCAACTACTAAGCCATCTCTCAAGCCCCTGGTCTTGCTTTTTTTTTTAAAGAGAGACACAGAGAGAGACACAGAGAGAGAGGGAGAGGAAGACAGAGATGGGCGCCAGCAGCCTCTCAGCTGCTGCAAATGAAATCCAGATGCGTTCGCCCCCTTGTGGTCAAGTGTGGCATTGCGCCCTTGCGTCACTTTGCATCTGGCTAAACGTGGGACCTGGAGACTGGAACTGCTGGAGATTGGAACCAGCGTTCTTAGGCTTAGCAGGCAGGAGCCTTAACCGCTAAGCCATCTCTCCAGCCCTTTTTTTTTTTTTAATGTGAAAGTGAGAGAGCGAGAGAGAGAGAGAGACAGAGAATGGCCAGGCCCTCCAGCCACTGCAATCCACCTCCAGACATATGTGCCCCTTGTGCTTATGTGCAACCTTGTGCACTTGGTCACTGGCTCATGTTGGACCTGGAGATTCAAACATGAGTCCTTAGGTTTCTCAGGTAAGCACCTTAACTGCTAAGCCATCTTCCCAGCCCTCTTCTGGCCTTTTTATTAGGTAGGGTTTCACTCTAGCTCAGGCTGACTTGGAATTCACTATGTAGTCTCAGAGTGGCCCGGAACGCACAGCGATCCTCCTACCTCTGCCTCCCAAGTGTTGGGATTAAAGGCGAGTGCCACCAAGCCTGGAATTTTTTTTTATTTTTTATTTTTTGGTTTTTTCAGGTAGGGTCTCACTCTAGCTGAGGCTGACCTGGAATTCACTCTGCAGTCTCAAGGTGTTCTTTTATTTAAAGTTATTATCTGAGCCAGGCGTGGTGGCACACGCCTTTAATCCCAGCACTTGGGAGGCAGAAGTATGAGGATCACTGTGAGTTTGAGGCCACCCTGAAACTATAGAATGAATTCCAGGTCAGCCTGAACTAGAGTAAGACCCTACCTTGAAAAACAAAAAACAAACAAACAAACAAACAAAAAAAGTTATTACCTGGACTGGAGAGATGGCTTAGCAGTTAAGGCACTTGCCTGCAAAGCCTAAGGACTCATGTTTGACTCTCTGGGTCCCACATGAGCCAGACGCACAATGACACAAGCTCAAAGTCACATATGTGTACAAGGGGATGGATGCATCTGGAGTTTGACTGCAGTGGCTGGAGGCCCTGGTGTGACAATTCTCTCTCTCACTCCCTCCCCCTCTCTCTCACTCTCGCATTAAAATTTAAATAGGCAGCCGGGTGGGCGGGCGTGGTGTCACATGCCTTTAATCCCAGTATTCAGGAGGCAGAGGTAGAAGGATCACCATGAGTTCAAGGCCACCCTGAGACTACATAGTTAATGCCAGGTCAGCCTGGGCCAGAGTGAGACCCTATCTCGAAAAACAAAACAAAACAAAAATTTAAAAAGCCAGTTTGTTGGGCTTGCCTAAAAAAAAAAAAAAAAAAATGTTGTCAGACATGGCATGCCTTTAATCCCAGCACTCGGGAGGCAGAAATAGGTGGATCACCGTGAGTTCAAGGCCAGCCTGAGACTACAGAGTGAATTTCAGGTCAGCCTAGAGTCAAGTGAAACCCTTCCTAAAATCAAACAAACAAACAAAAATTATTACCTTTAATCTCAGCACTTGCTGTGAGTTTGAGGCTATCTTGGGAATACAGAATGACTTCCAGGTCATCCTGGGCCACAGTGAGACCCTGACTTAGGAAAAAAACAAAACAAAAAGCACAATAGTCAGAGTCCCTGGTCTAGTTTCATTTCTGATGATGGGCTCAGTCTATCCAGGACAGTTAAAATCTTTATTCTTCTCAAATATAAAATCAGGCTCATTCTAGACAGTACATTCACCCCGGAGAGAGATTTAAGAATCACATTGCTGAAAACAAAAACAAAAAAACAGACCTACACCTGCCACCTGCCCTCCCTTGCAGGAGGGGATGGCAAAGGTCACGGCTCAAGGCTCTGAAGCCGTTGACCGAGGCCTAAGGCTAGGTACCATGTGCGTTGGAGGACCAGGCCAGGGGGGATTAAGGCCCTGGCTGGCCGGCAGGTGACAAGAGGCTGAGTATTGTCAGTGCTTGTCCACGGGGCGAAGGCTCAGAGACGTCAGACGTCCCAGGGGTCCACGGCGAGCATTGGTAGCCAGCCGCTGCTGTGCCAGGAATGACTGGGCGTGGGCAGGTGCCTGCTCTTCTCCGGCTCGCTGCTGCAAGGCCATGCCCTAGGGAAAAGGGGTGTTTGGCAAGGAGTGGGTGAGTCCGCAGGCCCAGAATACCCCAGCTTTGAGGCAGCACACTCACCATATTGTACCAGGCGCTGATAAGCAGCTTTTCTTCCTGCTCCCGCTGACTCCGGCTCTTCTCAAAGTCCATCTGCCAGGGGGAGAAGAGTCAGGGGTCAGGATGCGTGCGTGCGTGCGTGTGTTGTGCGGGTAGTGAAAAGGAATGAGGGCACCCACCTCCAGGTGCCGGATGCGGACGTCCCTCTCCCGAAGCTGTGTTCTCAGGGCATGTAATTCTGGAGGCGCACCCCCAGGTGGACGCTGCTTGGGTTCCAGGGTCTGGATGACCTAGGCATTGTGAAAACCACAGGCAGGATGAACTTGATCTTGGCCTCAATATGATGGTGACCATGACTTTTTCTTTATTTTTATTTTTCTTTCTTTATTTTTTTTTATTTGATTTTTTAAAAATTATTTATTTATTTGAGAGCGATTGAGAGAGAAAGAGGCAGATAGAGAGAGAAAATAGGCGCACCAGGCCTCCAGCCGCTGCATACGAACTCCAGATGCATGCGCCACCTTGTGCATCTGGCTTACGTGGGTACTGGGGAATCGAGCCTCGAACCAGGGACCTAAGGGTTCACAGGCAAGTGCTTAATCGCTAAGCCATCTCTCCAGCCCTTTATTTTTATTTTAAAATTTTATTATTATTTTTTTAATTTGAGAGAGACAGAGAGAGAGAGAGAGAATGGGTGCACCAGGGCCTCTTAGCTAATGTGAACAAACTCCAGACGCGTGCGGCCCCTTGTGGTCAAGTGCGGCATTGCGCCCCCTTGTGTCACTTTGCATCTGGCTAAATGTGGGACCTGAGATTGGAATTGGAACAGGCTTTGCAGGTAGGCGCCTTAACAGCTAAGCCATCTCTCCAGCCCTGTTTTCTTTTTTTATAAAGAGAGTGAGACAGAGAAAAGAGAAAGAAACTGGTATGCCAGAATCTCAGCCACGGCAATGGAACTCCAGATGCTTTCGTCACCTAGTGGGCACGTGTGACCTTGCACTTGCCTCACCTTTGTGTGTCTAGCTTACATGGGATCTGAGAGTAGAACATGGGTCCTTAGGCTTCAAGAGCCAGCGCCTTAATCGCTAAGTCATCTCTCCAGCCCAACCATGACTTTCTTTTAAATTTTTATTTATAAATTAATTAATTTATTTGAGAGCGACTGAGAGAAAGAGGCAGATAGATCGAGAATGGGTGTGCCAGAGCCTCCAGCCACTGCAAACAAACTCTAGAGCTTTGAACCAGGGTCCTTAGGCTTCACCGGCCAGTGCTTAACCTAAGCCATCTCTCTAGCCCCCTTGACAATGACTTTCTTTTTTTTTTTTTTTTTAAAGTTTTTATTATTATTATTTATTTATTTGAGAGCAACAGAGAGAGAGAGAGAGAGAGAGAGAGAGAGAAAGAGAGAATGGGCACACCAGGGCCTCCAGCCACTGCAAATGAACTCTAGATGCATGCGCCACCTTGTGCATCTGGCTTACATGGGTACTGGGGAATTGAGCCTCGAACCGGGGTCCTTAGGCTTCTCAGGCAAGCACTTAACCACTAAGCCATCTCTCCAGCCCAACAATGACTTTCTTAAGTACTGGGGACAACTGAGTTTAAGGCATCAAACATGCTAAGCAGAATATATCACTACTTTTTTTGTTGTTGTTGTTTTCAAGGTAGGGTCTCACTCTAGCCCAGGCCGACCTGGAATTCACTGTGTAGTCTCAGGGTGGCCTCGAACTCACGGAGATCCTCCTATGCCTCTGCCTCCCGAGTGCTGGGATTAAAGGCGTGCGCCACCACACCCAGCTATCTTTCTACTTTTGTTAGAGACAGGGTCTCAAACAGCCTTGGACATGTGAGTTCAGCCTGAACTAGAGTAAGACCCTACCTTGAAAAACAAAAAACAAACAAACAAACAAACAAAAAAAGTTATTACCTGGACTGGAGAGATGGTTTAGCAGTTAAGGCACTTGCCTGCAAAGCCTAAGGACTCATGTTTGACTCTCTGGGTCCCACATGAGCCAGACGCACAATGACACAAGCTCAAAGTCACATATGTGTACAAGGGGATGGATGCATCTGGAGTTTGACTGCAGTGGCTGGAGGCCCTGGTGTGACAATTCTCTCTCTCACTCCCTCCCCCTCTCTCTCACTCTCGCATTAAAATTTAAATAGGCAGCCGGGTGGGCGGGCGTGGTGTCACATGCCTTTAATCCCAGTATTCAGGAGGCAGAGGTAGAAGGATCACCATGAGTTCAAGGCCACCCTGAGACTACATAGTTAATGCCAGGTCAGCCTGGGCCAGAGTGAGACCCTATCTCAAAAACAAAACAAAACAAAATTTAAAAAGCCAGTTTGTTGGGCTTGCAAAAAAAAAAAAAAAAAAAAATGTTGTCAGACATGGCATGCCTTTAATCCCAGCACTCGGGAGGCAGAAATAGGTGGATCACCGTGAGTTCAAGGCCAGCCTGAGACTACAGAGTGAATTTCAGGTCAGCCTAGAGTCAAGTGAAACCCTTCCTAAAATCAAACAAACAAACAAAAATTATTACCTTTAATCTCAGCACTTGCTGTGAGTTTGAGGCTATCTTGGGAATACAGAATGACTTCCAGGTCATCCTGGGCCACAGTGAGACCCTGACTTAGGAAAAAAACAAAACAAAAAGCACAATAGTCAGAGTCCCTGGTCTAGTTTCATTTCTGATGATGGGCTCAGTCTATCCAGGACAGTTAAAATCTTTATTCTTCTCAAATATAAAATCAGGCTCATTCTAGACAGTACATTCACCCCGGAGAGAGATTTAAGAATCACATTGCTGAAAACAAAAACAAAAAAACAGACCTACACCTGCCACCTGCCCTCCCTTGCCGGAGGGGATGGCAAAGGTCACGGCTCAAGGCTCTGAAGCCGTTGACCGAGGCCTAAGGCTAGGTACCATGTGCGTTGGAGGACCAGGCCAGGGGGGATTAAGGCCCTGGCTGGCCGGCAGGTGACAAGAGGCTGAGTATTGTCAGTGCTTGTCCACGGGGCGAAGGCTCAGAGACGTCAGACGTCCCAGGGGTCCACGGCGAGCATTGGTAGCCAGCCGCTGCTGTGCCAGGAACGACTGGGCGTGGGCAGGTGCCTGCTCTTCTCCGGCTCGCTGCTGCAAGGCCATGCCCTAGGGAAAAGGGGTGTTTGGCAAGGAGTGGGTGAGTCCGCAGGCCCAGAATACCCCAGCTTTGAGGCAGCACACTCACCATATTGTACCAGGCGCTGATAAGCAGCTTTTCTTCCTGCTCCCGCTGACTCCGGCTCTTCTCAAAGTCCATCTGCCAGGGGGAGAAGAGTCAGGGGTCAGGATGCGCGCGCGTGCGTGCGTGTGTTGTGCGGGTAGTGAAAAGGAATGAGGGCACCCACCTCCAGGTGCCGGATGCGGACGTCCCTCTCCCGAAGCTGTGTTCTCAGGGCATGTAATTCTGGAGGCGCACCCCCAGGTGGACGCTGCTTGGGTTCCAGGGTCTGGATGACCTAGGCATTGTGAAAACCACAGGCAGGATGAACTTGATCTTGGCCTCAATATGATGGTGACCATGACTTTTTCTTTATTTTTATTTTTCTTTCTTTATTTTTTTTTATTTGATTTTTTAAAAATTATTTATTTATTTGAGAGCGATTGAGAGAGAAAGAGGCAGATAGAGAGAGAAAATAGGCGCACCAGGCCTCCAGCCGCTGCATACGAACTCCAGATGCATGCGCCACCTTGTGCATCTGGCTTACGTGGGTACTGGGGAATCGAGCCTCGAACCAGGGACCTAAGGGTTCACAGGCAAGTGCTTAATCGCTAAGCCATCTCTCCAGCCCTTTATTTTTATTTTAAAATTTTATTATTATTTTTTTAATTTGAGAGAGACAGAGAGAGAGAGAGAGAATGGGTGCACCAGGGCCTCTTAGCTAATGTGAACAAACTCCAGACGCGTGCGCCCCCTTGTGGTCAAGTGCGGCATTGCGCCCTTGTGTCACTTTGCATCTGGCTAAATGTGGGACCTGGAGATTGGAACAGGCGTTTTGCAGGTAAGTGCCTTAACAGCTAAGCCATCTCTCCAGCCCTGTTTTTTTTTTTTTATAAAGAGAGTGAGACAGAGAAAAAGAGAAAGAAACTGGTATGCCAGAATCTCAGCCACGGCAATGGAACTCCAGATGCTTTCGTCACCTAGTGGGCACGTGTGACCTTGCACTTGCCTCACCTTTGTGTGTCTAGCTTACATGGGATCTGGAGAGTAGAACATGGGTCCTTAGGCTTCGCAGGCCAGCGCCTTAATCGCTAAGTCATCTCTCCAGCCCAACCATGACTTTCTTTTTAAATTTTTATTTACAAATTAATTAATTTATTTGAGAGCGACTGAGAGAAAGAGGCAGATAGATCGAGAATGGGTGTGCCAGAGCCTCCAGCCACTGCAAACAAACTCTAGAGCTTTGAACCAGGGTCCTTAGGCTTCACCGGCCAGTGCTTAACCTAAGCCATCTCTCTAGCCCCCTTGACAATGACTTTCTTTTTTTTTTTTTTTTAAAGTTTTTTATTATTATTATTTATTTATTTGAGAGCAACAGAGAGAGAGAGAGAGAGAGAGAGAGAAAGAGAGAATGGGCACACCAGGGCCTCCAGCCACTGCAAATGAACTCTAGATGCATGCGCCACCTTGTGCATCTGGCTTACATGGGTACTGGGGAATTGAGCCTCGAACCGGGGTCCTTAGGCTTCTCAGGCAAGCACTTAACCACTAAGCCATCTCTCCAGCCCAACAATGACTTTCTTAAGTACTGGGGACAACTGAGTTTAAGGCATCAAACATGCTAAGCAGAATATATCACTACTTTTTTTGTTGTTGTTGTTTTCAAGGTAGGGTCTCACTCTAGCCCAGGCCGACCTGGAATTCACTGTGTAGTCTCAGGGTGGCCTCGAACTCACGGAGATCCTCCTATGCCTCTGCCTCCCGAGTGCTGGGATTAAAGGCGTGCGCCACCACACCCAGCTATCTTTCTACTTTTGTTAGAGACAGGGTCTCAAACAGCCTTGGACATGTGAGTCTGCTGTCTCTGTCTCCCAAGTACTAGGGTTACAGGAATGAACCACCATGCCCAGCTCTTTTCCTTTTGTTTTGTTTTTTCAAAGTAGGGTCTCACTCTAGCCCAGACTGACCTGGAATTCACTATGTAGTCTCAAGGTTGGCCTTGAACTCAATGCCATCCTCCTACCTCTGCCTCCCAAGTGCTGGGAGAATTTTAGTCAGGTCCTCTGCCACTGAGCCTTGCCCTCAGCCTCTTTGCAGAACTCTTTGAAACACTGAGTTACATTAAAATATGACAGCCTAACCAGGCGTGGTGGCGCACGCCTTTAATCCCAGCACTTGGGAGACAGAGGGAGGAGGATGGCACTGAGTTCAAGGCCAACCTTGAGACTATATAGTGAATTCCAGGTCAACCTGGGCTAGCGCAAGAGAGATCCTACCTCGAATGGATAAATGAATGAATAAAATAAAAATAAAATTAAAAATAAAATAAATAAAATAAAATAATAAAAAATAAATAAAATAAAACTAAATAAAATAAATAAAATAAAATAAAATAATAAAATAGAATAAAATAAAATAAAACAAAATAAATAAAATAAAATAAAATAATAAAAAATAAAATAAATAAAATAAAATAAAATAAATAAAATAATAAAAAATAAAATAAATAAAATAAAATAAAATAAAATAAAATAAAATATGACTAGACAGATGGCTCAGCAGTTAAGGTGCATGTCTGCAACGCCAAAGGACCAAGGTTCCATTCCCCAGGACCCATGTAAGCCAGATGCACAAAGTGGTGTATGTGTCTGAAATTCATTGCAATGGCTGGATGCCCTGGTGGGGCATGCTCATTCTATCTCTCTCTGCCACTTCCTCTCTCTCTCAAATAAATAAATAAATAAAAATTAAATTTAAAATATGACAGTCCGTGAAAGCAAAGAAGCAGGCAAAAGTCCATGCCGTGGTATGACTGATGTGAACCTCATGGGTAGAAATGTGCCAACCGGCAGGAGGCATGAAGGGATGGGAGGCACAGGAAGTGGGAGCTGAGGCAAGAGGACCACGGGGTGCTTAGAGACTCACCGTGCGGGCTTTGTCCACGTAGCGGCGGTATCGCTCCTCCATGGCCCGCAGGTCCGCATCCTTCTTCTGCAGGCTGTTTTGTAGCTCCTCGATCCGCCGGGCTGCTGGAGAATGGAGGGTCCCTGAGCCCCACGATGCATGTGCTGGAGAATGGGTCCCCAGCCCCAGACTCTGCTGCAGCCCACTCTAAAGCCCAGTGCTGGAGAATGGAGGGTCTAGCCCACCTGAGCTCCCACTGGAGAACGGAGGTCCCTGCATGCTGGCTCCCCAGCCCTGGAGACAGTGCTGGGCAGCCCACTCAGTGCTGGAGAATGGAGGGTCCCTGAGCCCCACGGTGCATGCTGGCTCCCCCAGCCCTAGACTCTGTAAAGCCCACTCAGTGCTGGGGAGCAGAGGGTCCCTGAGCCCCACGGTGCATGCTAGCCCACCCACCCCTAGACTCTGTGGAGCCCACTCAGTGCTGGAGAATGGAGGGTCCCTGAGCCCCATGGTGCATGCTGGCTCCCCCCCCCAGCCCTAGACTCTGTGGAGCCCACTCACTGCTGGGGAGCAGAGGGTCCCTGAGCCCCACGGTGCATGCTAGCCCCAGCCCTAGACTCTGTGGTGCCCATGCTGGCTGAGCCCCCCAGCCCCCAGACTCTGTGGAGCCCACTCACTGCTGGGGAGCAGAGGGTCCCTGAGCCCCCAGTGCTGGAGTGCATGCTAGCCCCAGCCCTAGACTCTGTGGAGCCCACTCACTGCTGGGAGCAGAGGGTCCCTGAGCCCCACGGTGCATGCTGGCTCCCCCCAGCCCTAGACTCTGTGGAGCCCACTCAGTGCTGGGGAACGGAGGGTCCCTGAACCCCACGGTGCATGCTAGCCCACCCAGCCCTAGACTCTGTGAAGCCCACTCACTGCTGGGAAGAAGAGGGTCCCTGAGCCCCACGGTGCATGCTAGCCCCCAGCCCTAGACTCTGTGGAGCCCACTCACTGCTGGGGAGCAGAGGGTCCCTGAGCCCCACGGTGCATGCTAGCCCCCCAGCCCTAGACTCTGTGGAGCCCACTCACTGCTGGGGAGCAGAGGGTCCCTGAGCCCCACGGTGCATGCTGGCCCCAGACTCCTGGAGCCCACTCTGCTGGAGGGCCCACTCACTGCAGCCCTGGAGACTCTGTGAAGCCCACTCACTGCTGGGGAGCAGAGAGGGTCCCTGAGCCCCCCATGGTGCATGCGGTGCAGCCCCCAGCCCTAGACTCTGCTGGGGAGCAGAGGGCCCACTGCTAGCCACTGCTGGGGAGCAGAGGGTCCCAGAGCCCCACGGTGCATGCTGGCTCCCCCCAGCCCTAGACTCTGTGGAGCCCACTCACTGCTGGGGAGCAGAGGGTCCCTGAGCCCCACGGTGCATGCTGGCTCCCCCAGCCCTAGACTCTGTGAAGCCCACTCACTGTTGCTGGCGGTGGGTGGATCTAGCTCTTCAATGTATTCTCGTTTCCGCTGTAGTTCCACATCAGCTTCATGAAGTTTCTGCCTGCAGGTATGGGGGGGGGGTAGTGGCAGTTGGCTGACTTCAAACTGGCATCCCCTCCCTTCCCTCCACTCTCTGTCTCTGTCTCTCTCTCTCCAGCCCTATTTACCTGTGGTGGTGCTGGGAATGGAACGAAGGGCCTTGTCCATGCTGGGTAAGTGCTTTACCACTGAGCCACACCCAAACCCCTCACTGGGGGATTGCAGACAGGCAATCCTGCAGCTGAGCCACAACCCTCCTCTCGCTGGTGGACTCTTACTGCGCAACACCACAGCCCCCTGGTTTCTCTTTCGTTCCAGGGGTCATCACAACCCTTTTGGCCAGCCATACCTGAGTCGCTATCTCCAGAATCACAACCCTCTACATACCTAGCCAGGTAGCCCCTTGGACTAGCCCCTCTCTCTCCACTTCTCCCCATCGCACAGTCCCCAAGTAAATTGGTCTGGCCATCATAAATCCTTCATCTCTGCTCAGATTCTTCTACTTGCAACTCTTTAGTTCCATTCATTGTCCAACCAGCAGCAAGGGGATTTTTTTTTTTTTGGAGTGGGGAGGGAGGGAGTTTCGAGGTAGGGTCTTGCTCTAGCTCAGGCTGACCTGGAATTCACTAGGTAGTTTCAGGCTTGTCTCGAACTCATGGCGACCCTCCTAACCTCTGCCTCCCCAGTGCTGGGATTAAAGGCGTGCACCACCATACCCAGCAGAATTTTTTTTTTTTAATTTTAGTATTTTAGAGATGGGACTCAGGAGCTCTGAATATTCTAGGCCAGTGTTTTACCACTAAGCCAGAGGTTACACTTAAAAAAAATTATTTATTCATTCATTTGCAAGCAGAGAGAGTCAGAGAACACACACAGAAAGAGAGAGAGAGAGAGACAATGGGTGCGCCAGGGCCTCTAGCCACTGCAAATGAACTCCAGATGCATGTGTCACCATGTGCATCTGGCTTTATGTGGGTCCTGGGGAATCAAACCCTAGTTGTTATGCTTTGCAGGTAAGCACATTAACCTCTGAACCATCTCTCCAACCCACCCCTTCTAAAAATTTTTTGGGTTGGTTTCAAGATAGGGTTTCACTCTAGCCCAGGCTGACCTGGAATTCACTATGTAGTCTCAAGGTGGCCTCAGACTCACAGTGATCCTACCTCTGCCTTCCAAGTGCTGGGATTAAAGGTGTGTGACACTACACCCCGCCAGGATTTTTTGTTTTGTTTTGTTTTTGTTTTTTCCAGGTAGGGTTTCCCTCTAGCCCAGAGCTGACCTGGAATTCACTCTGTATTCTCAGGGTGGCCTCGAACTCACTCAATCCTCCTACCTCTGCCTTCCTAGTGCTGGGATTAAAGACGTGCACCACCACACCCGGTAGGATTTTTTTTTAAAGAAATCATAATTTCTTTTTTTTTAGTTTTTTTAAATTTTTTAAATTTATTTGAGAGTGACAGAGAGAGAGAGAGAGGGAGGGAGAGAATGGGTGCACCAGGGCCTCCAGCCATTGCAAACGAACTCCAGATGCATGCGCCACCTTGTGCATCTGGCTTACATGGGTACTGGGGAATCAAGCCTTGAACTGGGGTCCTTAGGCTTCCCAGGCAAGCCCTTAACTGCTAAACCATCTCTCCAGCCCGGATTTTTTTTTTTTTTTTAAAAGAGCTATAGTGCGTCCTGTGTGAGGCCCTGGATTCCTTCTCCATCTCCTCCTACCCCCACCAAAAAAGCAAAAGAGATGGAAGAAAGCCTTCCATGCTTCCCCATAGTGCCCAATGGCCAAATAAACCTTTTTCCTTCCCTGTGTCTACGAGACCATACTTGAGAGGCAGGTGTGGTGGAGCATGCCTGTAATCCTAGCCCTTGAGGCATGGAAGCAACAGGATCAGTGCAGCTTCGTCTAGTGAGACCCTGTCTCAAAAAAAAAAAAAAAAAAAAAAAAAAAAAAAAAAAAAAGAAAGAAAGAAAAGGAAAAAGAAAAAGAGCCAGGCATGGTGGTGTTCATCTTTAATCCCAGCACCCAGGAGGCAGAGGTAGGAGGATCACCGTGAGTTCAAGGCCACCCTGAGACTACAGAGTGAATTCCAGGCAGCCTGGACTAGAGTGAGACCCTACCTTGAAAAACCAAAAAAAAAAAAAAAAAAGAAAGAAAGAAAGAAAAAGAAAAAGAAAAAAGGACTGGAGAGATGGCTTAGCGGTTGAAGCACTTGCCTGTGAAGCCTAAAGATCTGTGTTCTACTCTCCAGATCCCACGTAAGCCAGATGCACAGTGATGCAAGTGTGCAATACTGCACATGCACACAAGGGGGCCCACACATCTGGAGTTCGTTCACAGCAGCTGAAGGCCCTGGAGCACCCATTCTCTCTCTCTGTGTGCCTGTTTTTGTCTCTCAAAATAAAAATAAAAAAGAAAATTAACAAAAAACAAACAAAAAAAAAGCCGGCTGTGGTGGCGCACGCCTTTAATCCCAGCACTTGGGAGGCAGAGGTAGGAGGATCACTGTGAGTTCAAGGCCAGTCTGAGACTACATAGTGAATTCCAGGTCAGCCTGGACTAGAGTGAGATACTACCTCAAAAATAAAAAAAAGAAAAGAAAAGAAAAGAAAAAAAAAAAGAAGGAAAAAGAAGGAAGGAAGGAAGGAAGGAAGGAAGGAAGGAAGGAAGGAAGGAAGGGAGGAAAGTAAAAAGAGCTGGGCGTGGTGGCGCACACCTTTAATCCCAGCACTTGGGAGGCAGAGGTAGGAGGATTGCCGTGAGTTTGAGGCCCCCCTGAGACTACATAGTGAATTCCAGGTCAGACTGGGCTAGAGAGAGACCTTACCTCAAAAAAAAAAAAAAAAAAAAAAAAGCAAAGGAAATATTGGGTTGGAAAGACAGCTCAGTGGGTAAAGTGCTTGCCATGCAAGGTTAAGGACCTGAGTTCGGACCCCCAGCACCCACAAAAATGCCATACATGGTGGCACATGCTCGTAATCCCAGCACTCGGGAGGCAGAAACAGGTGGAACCCCAGAGCGAGTGGCTATCTAGACTAGCCAGACTGGCGAGCTTTCAGCTCAGCGTGACACCCTGACTCCAGGAAAGAGGAAGGAAGGTGTGCTGGTTTGATTCAGGTGCCCCCCACAACTTAGGTGTTCTGCATGCTGGGTTCCCCAGCTGATGGGAACTGGAAGCTAAAGCCTCCTGGAGGTGATGGGTTGTTGGGGGCAGGCTTCATGGGTGTTATAGCCAGTGTCCCCATGCCAGTGTTTGCCACACTCTCCTGTTCCTGTTGTCCACCTTATGTGGGCCAGGAGGTGAGGTCCACCCTCTGCTCATGTCCTCTTTCCTGCCATTGTGGAACTTCCCCTGGAGCCTATAAGCCAAAATAACCCCCCCCCTTTTTTTTTTCCCCAAAAGCTGCTCCTGGTCGGGTGATTTCTGTCACCAATGCCAACCTGACTGCAACAGAAGGGAGCTGGAGAGATTGCTTAGTGGTTAGGGCACATGCCTGTGAAGCCTAAAGACCCAGGTTTGATTCTCCAGGTCCCCTGTAAGCCAGATGCACAAGGTGGTGCATGCATCTGGAGTTTGTTTGCAGTGGCTAGAGGTCCTGACAAGCCCATTTTTTTCTCTCTCTCTCTCTTTCTCTCCCTCTCTCTCAAATAAATAAAAAGGGAGGGAGGGAGGAAGAGAGGGAGGAAAAACTGTGCTTGACCTGAGCACTATGCGCCAGCTAAGTAGCTCTCTATACCAACTCCCCAACCCTACACTTTGGCATCCAGGCCCCAGGAGTGCCAGCTCTCCACACTTACAGATGTTCCTCCAGCTTCCTCTTCAGCAGGGTGGGCTGGGGGAAAGAAGCAGGACATGGTGAGTCGGGGAATGGGAGAGGCCTGGAAGCCCTCCCCAGAGTAAGCGGGCAGTGCCTGGGTCCCGGGTACTCACAACGGCCTGCACCGGGCATCGGGCAGCATGGGGGAGAGAGAAGAGGATCACTAGAAGGAACAAGAAAGGGCCAGGCGGGAAGGAAGTGGGCACTCACGTCCTCAGTCTTGCCCCCTTGCTCCTGAAGGGCCTTCTTCAGCTCATCCACTTGGGCCCGGAGCTCAGACACCTGCTGCAGGCTCAGCCTGTGGGGGGAGGAGGGCACTGGGTGGGTTCCACATCCCTAACACCCACATCCTCGCAGGGCCGGGCACAGGCCCAGGTCCTCACCGCTGCTGCGTCTCCAGCGCATGGCGTGCCCGATTGGCCTCCTCCAAGTGCTGCTGCAGCGTCTCCTGCCGCTCCCGGTCCTCGGCCTCCTGCTGGCACAGCCTCTTGTTCTCCAGCTGAAGCCTCAGGAGAGTCTCCCTGCCAGACAGGAAGAGAAGAAGCAGGGCCGGGGACTGGTCAGCCTCACCCGCAGGATAGCCTGGGTTCCCGGCCCATAAGGTGGGGCTAGGGGCAGGAGTGCTGCCTTGGGAGAGAGTCCAGCCAGATCTTGGGTAGAGACACTGTGGTAGTTTGAATAGATGTCCCCCAATATCTTCAGTGTTTTATTAGTTTATAGTTTGCATCTGCAGCCACCTGGCTGGAGGCAGCATTACTGGGTGGATGTTCAGGTGTGGTGGTGGGTTTGAGATTCCATTGTAACGATATGCAAAGTGTGCCTTTTGGAGTTCCTGAACTGTGCTGTGCTGTGTGGCTTTTTTGCTGTGGCTTTGCTCTCTCTGTGTTTGGACCTGTGAAAGCAGACCAGCTTCTTCTGCCATTATGGAACTTCCCCTGAACCTGTAAGCTCCAATAAACATCCCTTCCTCCATAACCGTGCCTGGTCTGGAAGTTCATCTCAGCGAACCTGAAGCTGTCTGCTACAGATACGGGTTCTGGGGGTGGAGCACTAGGAGGGAGCACGGGGCTCCAGGCTGGGCATAATGTGGAACCAAGCAAGGGCAGAGTTACAGGAAGGTTAGAACTCCCAGCTGCAAGAATGGTAGCAGCAGGGATGGGAGAGTTAAGGAGCCCAGGGCACAGCAGTGGCTGACAGCAGGGCTGTGCTGGGGGATCTAAGATCAAAAAGAGCTGGATGAGGGCTGGCAAAAATGGCTTAGTGATTAAGGCATTTGCCTGTGAAGCCTAAGGATCCCGGTTCAATTCCCCAAGACCCACATAAGCCAGATGCACAAGGAGGTGCATGCATCTGGAATTCGTTTGCAGTGGCTAGAGGCCCTGGTGCACCCATTCTCTCTCTCTATCTGCCTCTTTCGCTCTCAAATAAATAAATAAATAAATAAATAAATAAGAGCTGGTCTCACTCTGGTCCAGGCTGACCTGGAATTAACTATGTAGTCTCAGGGTGGCCTCAAACTCTCGGCGATCCTCCTACCTCTGCCTCCTGAGTGCTGGGATTAAAGGCGTGCATCACCACGCCTGGCCACTTTCTTTTTTTTCTTTCTTTCTTTTTTTTGATTTTTCAAGGTAGGGTCTCACTCTGGTCCAGGCTGACCTGGAATTAACTATGTAGTCTCAGGGAGGCCTCGAACTCTCAGTGATCCTCCTACCTCTGCCTCCCAAGTGCTGGGATTAAAGGCATGCAACACCACACCCAGTACACTTTTTTTTAAACTCCATTTTTGTTTATTTATTAGAGAGAGAGGCAGAGAAAGAATGGGTATACCAGGGCTTCCAGCCACTACAAACAAACTCCAGATGCATGTGCCACCTTGTGCAACTGGCTTACGTGGGTCCTGGGGAATCAAACCTGGGTTCCTAGGCTTTGTCCAGGCAGAGGGCACATTTTAATTTTTATTGACAAACTTTTTTTTTTTTTTTTTTTTTTTTTTTGGTTTTTCGAGGTAGGGTTTCACTCTGGTTCAGGCTGACCTGGAATTTGACAACTTCTTTAATTGTAGACAATATCCCATGTTATTTCCCTCCCTCCCCAGAGGACATGTTTTTTTTTTTTTTTTTTTTTTTTTTTTTTCCCCTGAGGCAGGGTCTTACTCTGGCCTAGGATGACATGGAACTCACTCTGTAGTCCCAGGCTGGCCTCAAACTCCTACCTCAGCCTCCCAAGTGCTAGGAGTAAAGGTGTGTGTCACCACGCCCATCTGGACAGAGGCAGGAGTTTTGTGCACAGACTGGAGCCAGGTGTATTGAACCTAATTTGTGTAATTTGTGTGCTGAAACTAGATCTTGAAGAGGCACAATCTGCTGAGAAGAGCTAAAGCCGGGCCAAGCAAGAGCAGAATATGAGCCGGTGGGTCTTGGCGTCCACTGCTATCAGAGGCTGGGGGTGGACATGCAGTCTGGGGCTTGGCCGGGGGGGGGGGCCCTGGGTGATGAGGTACCCAACATACCTGAGTTCGGCAGGTAGGATCTCTGCTGCTAAGTTTTCCAGGCCTGACTGGGTGGGATCCAGGGAAGGGTCTGGAAATGAGAAAATTATTGACATCTCTGCACATCCCCATCCTCAGGATTCTCCCTCCCCTCCCTCCCTTCCTTTATTTATTAAAAGAGGGACTTAGGCATTCCAGACTAGCCTTGACCAAGGATGACCTTGAAGTCCTGGTCCTCCTGCCTCCACTTCCCACAATGCTGGGATTACATGTATGCTCACCACACCTGACTTTAGAGTTCTTTCCTTGTTTTTTTTTTTAATTTTTCAAGATAGGGTCTCACTCTAGCCCAGGCTGAGTCCTGGTCCTCCTGTCTCAGGGTGGCCTTGAACTCATGGTGGGATTACATGCTGGGATTAAAGGCGTGAGCCACCACTGGCTTTAGAGTTGTTTTTTTGTTTTTTTTTTTAAATTTTTCAAGATAGGGTCTCGCTCTAGCCCAGGCTGACCTGGAATTCACTACATAGTCTCAGGTTGGCCTCAAACTCATGGCGATCCTCCTACCTCTGCCTCCCAGAGTGCTGGGATTAACGGCATGAGCCACCAAGACTGGGTGTTTTTGTTCTTTTTCTTCTGAGGTAGGGTCTCACTCTAGCCCAGGTTGACCTGGAGCTCACTCTGTAATCTCAGAGTGGCCTGGAACTCAGTAATCCTCCTCCCTCTGCCTCCCAAGTGCTGGGACTAAAGGCGTGAGCCACCACAACTGGTTTATGGGCGTTTTGAATTCAGCCTCTGACCACCCCTTCCTCAGACCCAATGGGCCTCCAGCTCACCGGTCTGAGTCAATCCCCTTGGCTGCAGCTGGGAGCAGCGCAGCTCGTCATTGGCTTCCCGCAATGCGTCCCTCTCCGCCAACAGCCGCTGCAGGGACAGGATGCAAGATGCCACAAGAGGCCAGTGGGACTCCCAGAAAAAAAGGTGGGAGAGACCAGCCCACAGACTCTCAGCCTCACCTCCTTTTCCTTTGTCACTGATTCATACTTTTCCTCCAGGTTGCGGCACTCAAACAGCCATTTCTCAGCCTTCACGGCCTCCTCCTGCCGCTGGGCCTGCAGTTCCTGCACCTGAACAGAGAGATGGGAACGGTGGTGGGGGGGACAGCAGGTATGGAAGAAGGGGAAGGTATGAACTACCAGGAGGAGGGCAGAGCCAGAAGGGACTTAGTGACTCCAAGAAACTGGAGGAGGGCAGGAGAGATGGCTTAGTAGTTGGGGTGCTAGTCTGCAAAGCCAAACAACCTAGCATCAATTCCCCAGGACCCACGCATATATAAGCCTTATGCACAAGGTGACGCATGCACGTGGAGTTGTTTTTGTGGTGGCTGAAGGCCCTGGTGTGCCCTTTCTCTATTTGCCCCTACCTCATAAATAAATAAATAATTTTTAAAAATGATTATTTTTAAAGCCGGGTGTGGTGGTGCACGCCTTTAATCCCAGCACTTGGGAGGCAGGGGTGGGAGGATCACTGAGTTTGAGGCCACCCTGAGACTACCTAGTGAATTCCTGGTCAGCCTGGCCAAGGCCAAGGCCTCCCACTGCAAACGAACTCCAGATGCATGCGCCACCTTCTCCGTCTGGCTTAAGTGGGACCTGGAGAATCAAACTGGGACCTTTAGGCTCCAAAGGCAAGCACCTTAACCGCTAAGCCACTTCTCCAGCCCAATAGGTTCTTTTGCTTTTGTTTTTTGTTTTTCCAGGTAGGGTATCAATCTAGCACAGGCTGACCTGGAATTCACTCTGTAGTCTCAGGCTGGCCTTGAACTCACGGTGATCCTGCTTCCTGAGTGCTGGGATTAAACGCGAGCACTACCATGCCTGGCTCAATTAATTTTTTTTGTTTTGTTTTGTTTTTCGAGGTAGGGTCTCACTCTGGCCCAGGCTGACCTGGAATTCACTATGTAATCTCAGGGTGGCCTTGAACTCATGGAGATCCTCCTACCTCTGCCTCCCGAGTGCTGGGATTAAAGGCGTGCGTCACCACGCCCGGCGTAGGGGGAGGGGAAGAGCTTACACACCCAGAACAGGGAGCTAACTAGCTAGCTAGGGGTGGACATGCTGCTGGCTGGCGGTTAGGGGAGCTCTGTCCAGATGGCCCCACCCTGCCCCTGGCCCAGGCTCACCTGCCGCCGCTGGGCCTCGAGCTCGGCTCGCAGGAAGCCTGCGCGGCGCAGCTCCTCCTCCAGCTGCCGCGTGCGCTCCGCGTGGCCCGCGCTGCGCTCTTCCAGCTGCCGCACCTGCCGCCGCAGCTCCCTCAGCTCGCCCAGGCGGCGACGGCAGCTGCTCAGAGTGGCCTCCAGCTGTCCTGCGCGTTCTGAGGACTGCCTGCAGAAGGGGCAAGCAAGGGGAGCGGTCAGGGGGCACCGGGATGCAGGGACACAGGGCAGGGGAAGGGTGGCAGCCTAGGGTCTTATGGGTTCAAGGTGCAGGCGTTGGTGGGAATGGAGAGGGGTTAGGGATGATGCCAGGCTTCCTGCTCTCGGAGGGTCTTTAAGGTAAAGGGTATAATGACAGGGTCCTCCGAATCGCAGGGTGAACGGTGAGGACGGGGGAAGACTGCGTGGGTCACAAGGGAGCTGTACGCGTGCTGATGTGGCATGGGCTGGTTCACCGGCTGGGTGCTTTAGCATTCTAGTGCTACAGCGTCACTGGAAAGATCTTTACGGTTACAGAAGACACAGGACACAGTAGGTGCATGTGAGCTCCTGGCACAATGATCGGGTGCCCATCGCCAGAAGACGCAGTAGGATAATAGTAGGCGGTAGCTAGAATCCAGGGTCATAATGAGCCCCAGATGGGACAGTGGGGTTGGTTGTATTTATTGAGGGACCCTTCCTTCCACAGGTATTTAATTTAGACACTGTGGGGTACTGGGGAGCTCAATGGATTCAAGATCCAGCAGGATCTGGGACATGGGGTTCAGGATGGTGTAATAAGACCTGAGTGGTCGTGTGAGGTTCAGGGTGGCAGGGTGGAAGAGTCTGGGGGACCTTGTGTGGGTCTGTTCAGCCTTTGGCAGTTATAGGTGCTGTAGAATGTTGCAGGCAGGGGCTGGAGAGATGGTTTAGGGGTTAAGGCGCTTGCCTGCAAAGCCAAAGGACCCCGGTAATTGATGCACGTGCCTGGAGTTTGCTTGCAGCAGCTGGAGGCCCTGGGGCGCCCATTCTCTCTGTCTTTTTAATTTATTTTTATTTATTTATTTATTTGACAGAGAGATCGAAGGAAGGAGAGAGAGAGAGAGAGAAAATGGGCGCCCCAGGGCCTCTAGCCACTGCAAACAAACTCCAGACACCTGCGCCACCTTGTGCTTATGTGGGACCTGGAGAATTGAACCTGGATCCTCAGGCTTCTCAGGCAAGTGCCTTAATCGCTATAAAATATTTTTTTTTTAAATGTTGCAGGCTGGAGGGATGGTTTAGTGGTTAAGGCACTTGCCTGCAAAGTCAAAGGACCCAGGTTCAATTCCCCAGGACCCACATAAGACAGATGCACAAGGGGACACCATGTGTCTAGAGTTCCTTTGCAGTGGCTGGAAGCCTTAGCACAACCATTCTCTCTCTCTCTCACTCTTTCCCTCTCTCAGATAGATAGATAAATAAATAAATAAATAAAATAGTTTTTCCTTTTTTTTTTTTTAAAAAGAATGTTGGGCTGGAGAGATGGCTTAGCAGTTAAGGCGCCTGCCTGCTAAGCCTAAGAACGCCAGTTCCAATCTCCAGGTCCCACGTTTAGCCAGATGCAAAGTGATGCAAGGGCACAATGCTGCACTTGACCACAATGGGGGCGCACACATCTGGATTTCGTTCACAGCAGCTAAGAGACTGCTGGCGCGCCCATCTCTATCTGTCTCCCTCTCCCTCTCTGTCTGTCTCTCCCTCCAAAAAAAAAAAAAAAAAAGAATGTTGCAGGCGCACAGTGAGCATTCTGATCAGCTACCCACCGCAGCTCGTCCATCTCATCCTTCAGGGCTTGTGCCTCCTGGGCCAGGCTGGTCAGTGCCTGGTTCCGCTGTTGCAACTCGTTGACCTCCCGCTGCAGCTCCAAACAGCGCAGGCGCTCGTCCTCCCGGTTACTCTCCAGCCTGCGGCATCAGAGCGCAGAGACATCAAGGGAGGGCGCCCTTGTGTCCGCATGCCCTGGCCAAGCTCTCTGCCCTGTCCTTAGCTGACGGACCTGAAGTTCTCCTCCTGCAGCTGGTCCAGCTGGGACTGCAGGAGTAGCAGCTTTTTTTTGCAGTGATGCCCGGGGCACCCTGGGCATCTGGCTGGCCCACCTGCTCCCTCAGCGCCACATTCTCTTGTGCCAGGCTCTGCTTCTCCTCCGAAAGCAATACAAGCTGCGGGCAGGGCACACAGGTGAGCAGGGTGCGGGCCTGGATCGTGTGGGTTGCCCTGCTCCCTCCGCTCTGCCCACCTGCCGCTCCAGGTCCAGACAGCGCTGCTGAAGTTCGTCCCCCTCCTCAGCCTCCTCACTCAGAAAATAGTACCTGCGGGACTGAGAAGACCAGCAGGGGGAGGGGGGCAGATGAAGAAATCAAGGGTCCAGGAAGGCTGGGGGAATGAAGCCTGGGCTCTCTAAGAGGAAATGGGGTCAAGGAGTCCCCAAGATTTAAGAGTGGGCTGGGCCAGGCGCGGTGATGCACGCCTTTAATCCCAGCACTCAGGACGCAAAGGTAGGAGGATCGCCATGGGTTCGAGGCCACCCTGAGACGTCATAGTGAATTCCAGGTCAGCCTGAGCTAGGGTGAGCCCTTACCTCGAAAAACCAAAACACAAAGGAGTGGTGTGATTTGGGAACCCTGGGGGGACCTGGGAAAGGAAGACCTACGATCCTGAGTGACAGAGGTGGGTTACAGGACAAGCTCCTAAACCAGCTACTGGGGGGAGGGGCTCAGGCTGGAGAATTGCAGACTCCACGTCTGCTTGGGCTGCGTAAGGACAAGACCTTCCACCGTAGGCGGCCCCTGGAAACCAGCAGCAGCAGGGTCAAGACATTTAGCGAGGTTCCTCATTCTTACCTGAGCATCAAAGTTCCCATACGTCTCTGTAGACAGGGAATCGTGGGTGTCTTTTGTCATGAGCTGGGGGGGGGGGCATTGTGATGAGCTGGGATCTTTGATAAAGTCTTCTACAATCTGTCCTAAGAATGTCTCCACTCCCGAAGACCAGTTCACCTTAATACCAACCCAACCAGGGGCTGTCCCCCCCAACCCTGCCCAGTAACAAGTCTTTTGAGCCAGCAGAATGGTGGCTTAGAACGGACAGACAGACGTGAAACAGACATGTCTGACCAGCTGACTTGCAAGCAGAGGCCAGATCCCACCAGGGTAAGGTCCCTGCACCCAGTTACCTCTGCCCTGGAAATGTACCCTCCTCTGCCACTCCCCGATTGCCACACAGGGCACCCTCACCAACCTCTTGGATGGCTTCCATCACAACATGCTGAACAGACTCTTCCAGTGTCATGATTCTCTGGATGTGCTCTGCGGATGAAGCGGGAGCAGGGAACTTAGACTCGAGGAGGGACTGGCGAGGAAAGAGCCTTTCCTTTGGGGACTTGCTGGATCCCTCTCTGGCCCTTCTCATACCCTGTTTTTTCTCACAACTAATAGCACAGCCGAGCACCAGCTGGAGCAGCTTGCCGAGCTCCGCGGGGTCTGACAACTCCCCGATGAGGCTCACATCTGGGATGTGCTGCTCCGATACAGGATGCCCCAGGACCTGAGGACACAAGCAGGGCGGCGGGTGGGGGAAGGCTGTGGGGATCTAGACCCTCCCTTTTCTCCCAAACAGCCCCCTAAATCCTTTTGTAGTTACTCACATCCTGAGAATATTCTGCCAGGCTCTGTAAAATCTTCTCCAGCTTGGTGACCTGAGAGAGCCAAGGAAAGGGCCATTCTACGCATTTCTGTGCGAGAGGGCCGAGAGCGCCCACCTGGGCTCTGTTCTCACCTCCTTCTCCCTTCCCTGTGTATCTCATCCTGTTTGGCCCCGGGCTGTTTTAAACACTCCCTCCCCTTAGGACGTCTCTGCTTTGGGTTCAACTGAACATCCTTATTCACAAAGTCCCAGAATCTCAACGGGCGGGTGGCTCAAGCCGCTGCGGGTCTCTTATTTGTATGACTGCACCACCACCTCTCACCTCCCGCATCTGCATTGGGGCTGGGCAGACTGGGGGTGAAATGCAGGGCCTTGTGCGTGCTAGGTAAACTCTCCCACTGAGCCAGGCTCCCAGCCCCTCGCGGGTGGATTCTAGGCCAGAGTTCTCGCACTGAGGTGCGTGCGAAGCCCTCATCATCTCTCAGTCTGGCAGCCTACACTGGCATTCCTCTTTAAACAGCCAGGGGGCGCTTTTAAAGGCCAAACCAGGTTGCATCTTCCCTCTCCTGAAACTTCTCCCTGCCGTTTCATAGCACTTAAAATAGAAGCTCCACGTCCTCCCTGGCCTGCCAGACCCTACATGACCTCAGCTCCTATGGCTCTTCCCCTGTTTACTCTCTCTCCCGACCTCCCTGCCAGTCCTCCATCATGCTAGCTCATTCTTAACTCAGGGGCTCTGCAGTTAGCTTTCCCTGTGCAAAAAAAAAAAAAAAAAAAAAACTCTTCTCCTGAACCTGTAATGGTGGTGCATGCCTTTAATCCCAGCACTCTGGAAGCAGACATAAGAGGATCGTTGTGAGTTCAAGGCCAGCCTAAGACTACACAGTGAGTTCCAGGTCAGCTGGGGCTAGAGTGAGACTCTACCTTGAAAAAACAAAAACAAAACAAACAAACAAACAAGCAAAATCCTTTCCTCCAGGTCTCACATGGAAATAAGTCTATCACAAATAAGCACCTACACACACCCCTATTCTCTCTCTCATAATCCTCCTTTTATTTTTATATTTATTATTATTTATTTATTAGAGAGAGGGAAAGAGGCAGATAGAAAGAGAGAGAATGGGCATGTCAAGGCATCCAGACACTGCAAATGAACTCCAGAAGCATGGGCCACCTTGTGCATCTGGCTTACGTGGGTCCTGGGGAATCAAACCTGGGTCCTTTGCCTTTGCAGGCAAGTGCCTTAACCGCTAAGCCATCTCTCCAGCCCTAGTCCTCCTTTTATTGTCTTCATAGATCTATTGCCATCTGAATATTTTAATAACTTTTAAAAATTTTTTTAACATTTTATTTTATTTATTTGAGCAAGAGAAAGAGGCAGAGAGAGAGAATGGACATGCCAGGGCCTCCAGCCACTGCAAATGAACTCCAGATGCATGCATGCCCTTGTGCATCTAGCTAATGTGGGTCCTGGACAGTCGAACCAGGATCCTTTGGCTTTGCAAGCAAATGCTTTAACCGCTAAGCCATCTCTCCAGCCCCAACTTTTTAAATTTATTTATTTATTTGAGAGAGAGAAAGGCATATAAGTGTGTGTGTGTGTGTGTGTGTGTGTGTGTGTGTGTGTGAGAGAGAGAGAGAGAAAATGGACATGCCAGGGCCTCTAGCCACTGCAAACGAACTCCAGATTCATGCATCTCCTTGAGGTCTACGTAGCTAAGTCCTGACTTGAACTCCTGCTCCCCCTGCCTCTATGTCCTCAGTACTGAGATTCCAGGCAAGAGTCACCTCACCCTGCTATGCTCCCTCTGGTTCTGAACTCAGGGTCTTGTATTCCAGACAACTGCTGTACCACTGAGCTACATCCTAGCCCCCTTTCTAAGATTTTGAGAGAGAGTCTTAATCAAGCTGCCCAGGCTAGCCATGAATTTGCCAACCTCCTGCTTCAGCCTTCCACGGCTAGCTGAGATTGTAGGCATATGCCACCATAACTACCTGGAAGTTAATGTTTATGTCTGAGTATGTGCTGTTTGTCCACACCACTAGAGTAACAGTCCTGTGGGGGCAGGTCTTCCTACTATTGCTCACTGAATGCCCAGGCTGTGGGTGCTCCATGATGAATAAAAGAACAGCAGGCTGATCACCAGGTACCTGGCCCTCTTCCTGGCAGGGCTGTCTGCCACTCACTCTAGATAACCCTTTCCTGACCTGACCATGTCTTTTTCTTTTTTTTTTTTTTTTTTTTTTTTTTTGGTTTTTCAAGGTAGAGTCTCAATCTAGCTCAGGACTGACCTGGAATTCACTATGCAGTCTCAGGGTGGCCTAGAACTCACGGCGACCCTCCTACCTCTGCCTCCTGAGTGCTGGGATTAAAGGCATGTGCTACCACACCCTGCCTGACCATATCTTTTTATTTTTTTTTTTTTTCGAGGTAGGGGTCTCACTCTAGCTCAGGCTGACCTGGAACTCACTATGTAGTCTCAGGGTGGCCTCAAACTCAAGGCGATCTTCCTAATCTCTGCCTTCCAAGTGCTGGGATTAAAGGCGTGCGCCACCACACCTGCCTCTGACCATATCTTAAAAAAAAACAATTATTTATTTGAGAGAGAGAAAGAGGTAGGTATATATAAGGAGAATGGGCACACCAGGGCCTCCAGCCACTGCAAAGATCTCCGGATGCATGCATCACCTTGTGCATCTGGCTCATGTGTGTACTGGGGAATCGAACTTCGGTCCTTAGGCTTCACAGCCAAGCGCCTTAACCGCTAAGCCCTCTCTCCAGTCTCCTGACCATACCCTAATTATCCCCTACCCATGTGTCCACCTGTCACCTTCAGCCTCCAGTTGGGACCTGGGTCCTCTGAGATACCCTGGAGCCATGCTTCGTTGAACCACGAGGGGTCTCTGGGGAAGAGGAGGTAAGATGAGCCGGCTGGGAGCCATTCGGGATTCCACCCCACCCCCCGCAGGCTGTGTGAGCTTCACTCACATTTGGTTCAGCACATGGGCTATTGCAAGGCCGTTGCTCAGGTCCTGGGGGCTGGCACAGGGGGACTGAACTTGGAACGTCTGCAACTGAAGAGAAAAGGAAAGGACATTCAGGACTCGGGACCATTAAACTATTGCAGACTCTTCCAGCCGGCTGAAACTTCACAGGTAGGGCGGCCAACAACCCAGCTCTGCGGGGGGGGCTGGCTCCGCACACCTGGGCCCGGAGGGGGCGGAGCGTCGCTTCACCTGTGCCCGACCAACCCGGCGCACCCAGGTCAGGGAGACACTACGAGTCACCTGGTCGCCACGGCCACCACGTGACGAGGCCAGCACACCTGTCCCCTCCCCCCACTGCCCTGCGTGAACCAGCCACGAGGGGGCGGGGCTTCGCCTGCTCTTTGCACGCAGACCTGCCACGTGACGGGGAGCAGGTGCTCAGGTCAGAGTGCAACGGCCCAGCAGGCCTATGACCCCACCTCCACCTCCTTCCAACCCCTGGACCCAGGGGCCCACTGAGGCAGAGCGAGAGGAGCACGCCTTATCCAGCCTCGCCCCCCACCCGCCCCCGACCTACCCAGGTGAGCAGAGACCCGCATAGCTCGGCCTTGTCCACGCTCATGGCTCCCGATCGAGTTCGAGCCCCAGGGCGCCGCTGCACTGTCCAGGTCGGCCACCAGCGAGCGCCTGCAGCCCCGACCTCCCGCTCGGCCTAGAGCGCCGCCCCGCTGCACCCCGCCCCCTGGGCCCACGCCCCGCCCCTCGCCGCACGTGACCGCCTGCGCTGCCAGCCCTTGCCTCCCGCCTCGCCATCTTGGACCCGGGCATCCGTAGGATGGACATTCTACCGCTAGGGGTCAGTCTGGTCCAGCCGAGAATGACCATCTCGGCAGCCCCCAGCATTGCCTTTGGTTTTTCGAGGTAGGGTCTTGCTCTAGCCCAGGCTGACCTGGAATTAACTATGTAGTCTCAGGGTGGCCTTGAACTCACGGCGATCCTCCTACCTCTGCCTCCCGAGTGCTGGGATTAAAGGCGTGGGCCACCATGCCTGGCTCCAGCATTGCTTTTGATTTTTCCAGGTAGGGTCTTGCTCTTGCCCAGGCTGACCTGGAATTCACTATGTAGTCTCAGGGTGGCCTCGAACTCATGGCGATCCTCCTATCTCTGCCTTCTGAGTGCTGGGATTAAAAGTGTAGCCAATCACGCCTGGCTAATTTTATTTATTTGAGAGAAATAGAGAGAGAGAGAATGGACGCACCGGGACCTCTAGCCACTGCAAACCAACTCCAGAGGCATGCACCACCTTATGCATCTGGCTTATGTGGGTCCTGGGAAATCGAACGTCTCCAGCCCTATTTTCTTTTTTCTTTTCTTTTCCTTTTGGTTTTGCAGGCACTCTGGTCCAGGCTGACCTGGAATTAGCCACTAAGCCGTCTCTCCAGCCCTATTTTATTTTTTTGAGGTAGGGTCTCGCTCTAGCCCAGGCTGACCTGGAATTCACTATGTAGTCCCAGAGTGGCCTGTAACTCGCAGCAATCCTCCTGCCTTTGCTTCCTGGGTGCTGGGGATTAAAGGCATGCACCACCACGCCTGGCTAATTTTATTAACTTGAGAGAGAGAGAATGGGCCCACCGTGGTCTCCAGCCAC
The DNA here is from genome assembly GCA_036365145.1 of Orientallactaga sibirica. Taxonomy (NCBI): domain Eukaryota; kingdom Metazoa; phylum Chordata; class Mammalia; order Rodentia; family Dipodidae; genus Orientallactaga; species Orientallactaga sibirica. The sequence goes on from JAEOAD010002037.1 coordinate 761,626, forward strand.
TGCAAACGAACTCCAGATGCATGTGCCACCTTGTGCATCTGGTTGACATGGGTCCTGAGGAATTCAAGCTGGGTTCTGTGGCTCTGCAGGTAAGCGCCTTAACTGCTAAGCCGTCTCTCCTGCACCCCTGCGTTCTTTTTGGGTTACAGAGGTCCTCACGATCCTTCTTGGTGGGAGCTACCCCCTTCCTCATAAACTGGCACATTCTCCTTCTTTTCCTGTAACCAGAAGAAATCCTTCTGTTTAGCCACGTTAGGATCCGAGTCTTTTTTTTTTTTTTTTTGGTTTTGGTTTTTTGAGGTAGGGTCTCACTCTGGCCCAGGCTGACCTGGAATTAACTATGTAGTCTCAGGGTGGCCTCCAACTCACGGCAATCCTCCTACCTCTGCCTCCCAAGTGCTGGGATTAAAGGCGTGCGCCACCACGCCCGGTTCCGAGTGTTTTTATCTGTGTGGAGCCTTCGCTCTTGGAGAAGAGGGTCCTCAGGGGACTGACTGCCTGGTGTTACGAGACTTGGCAGTTCTGCTCCAGAGGTGGACAAGAGGGGAATGACTTGGGTGTGGTCCGAGGCTTCAGGCAGGAAGCATCAACCAGCACATGTCCTGGGTGGTGAACAGGGCACTCTTGCCTAGCCTGGATCCATAGTCCACCGAGTTTACCTTTTGCACCTTTCTTGCCGCAGATAACGTGTCCAAAATTCTGCTTCTGGAAGCACTGTGAGTTGGAGGCCAGCCTGAGACTACATGGTGAATCCCAGGTCAGCCTGGGCTAGAGCGAGACCCTACCTTGAAAAACTAAAAAATAAAATAAAATAAAATAAAATAAAATAAAATAAAATAAAATAAAATAAAATAAAATAAAATAAAATAAAATAAAATAAAATAAAATAAAATAATATAAAATAAAGCCGGGCGTGGTGGCGCACGCCTTTAATCCCAGCACTCGGGAGGCAGAGGTAGGAGGATCTCCATGAGTTCAAGGCCACCCTGAGACTATATAGTGAATTCCAGGTCAGCCTGGGCTAGAGTGAAACCCTACCTCGAAAAACCAAAATAAATAAATAAATAAATAAATAAATAAAAAATAAATAAAATAATAAATAAAATAAAATAATAAAATAAAATAAAAAAGATGCCGGGCGTGGTGGCGCACGCCTTTAATCCCAGCACTCGGGAGGCAGAGGTAGGAGGATCGCCGAGAGTTCGAGGCCACCCTGAGACTACATAGTGAATTCCAGGTCAGCCTGGACCAGAGTGAGACCCTACCTCGCAAAACCAAAACATAAAAAATAAAAAATAATAATTAAGCTAAAATAATAAATAAATGAAAAAAAATTCTGCCTCTGAAACCAGGTCCAGGCAGAATCTGTTCCTTGTCCCAAGCCCACCAGGGGGCGCGCATACCATAGGAAAGCGACCTGTTGGGAAAAGAGTGCGTCCACCCCTAGACCCAGCTTAATGCCAAGGAGAATCCTCAAAAAGCATTTGGTTGGACTGGACAGATGGCTTAGCGGTTAAGGTGTTTCCCAGCAGAGTCAAGGGACCCAGGTTCAATTCTCCAGGACCCACATAAGCCAGATGCACAAGGGGACGCATGTATCTGCAGTTTGTTTGCAGTGGCTGGAGGACCTAGCGTGCCCATTTTCTCTCTCTCTGTGTGTCCCTCCCTCTTTCTCTCAAATAAACAAGTAAAATATATTTTTTAAAAAAGCATTCGGATGTCAACAATTAAGTTTCAAAACACCATTTATGGAGTACTCATTGAATAAAGTCCTTACATCAAGTGACATGAACACACAGAATGTCCCCCCTTCCCTTTAAACTCCCATCCTAGGTATCAAAATTATTTATTTATTTATTTTTGTTTTGTTTTCCGAAGTAGGGTCTCATTCTAGTTCAGGCTGACCTGGACACCACACCTGGCTCTTTTTTTTTTTTTTTTTTAATTTTATAGACGCATGTGCCATCTTGAGCATCTGGCATATGTGGGTAATGGGGGACTGAACCTGGGTCCTCTGGCTTTGCAGGCAAGTGCCTTCATTGCTAATCCCACCCCTCGAGCCTGTCAAAGGGTTTTAATTCCTGGGTTTTGCTAACAAGGACGCAGTGCCTCCGGGGTGGACACAGTTTGGGGAGTTAGAGACAAAGCCCCCAAACCCGTGCCTTTGACCCCAGAGTCCCCCAGGCAGCCCCTCCCCCGCAGGCGGGTGGGGCAATTAATGTGCAGTAATTAGAGGTTATTAGCTGTACCCGGAGGGAGGGGCGGGCTCTGCCTTGGGGCAGGGCCAGGTCTGAGCGGAGGTGCTCCCACCGAATGCCACGCCGAGAGCCTGGCTCCAGGGATCCTAGCAGGGTGTCAGCAGCCGCACGCACGCTACGGCCCTGGAGGCCGGTCCACACTCCCACAACCCTCTCCCGAGCTGTTTTCCAGTTTCCAACCCCTGGGGGGCAAGGGGGCAGGGAAGGGACAGGGCAGGCGCTTCCGGCAGCCCTGCCTTCCCACAGGCGTGGGAACAGCTGCTGCCTCTGGCTCCCCTATCCCGAACCCGCCAGAGGAAAGGGTGATGCCAAAAAAAAAAAAAAAAAAAAAAAGTGGGAAACAGGGGTGGAGAGATGGCTTAGCGGTTAAGGTGCTTGCCTCTAAAGCCAAAGGACCCAGGTTCAATGCCCAAGAACCCACATAAGTCAGATGCACAAGATAATACATGTGTCTAGAGTTCACTTATGGTGGCCAGGGACCCTGGTGTGCCCATTTTATCTCCCTCTTTATATCTCTCTCTCTCTCTAATAAGTAAAAAATATATTTTAAGGCTGGAGAGATGGCTTAGCAGTTAAGCGCTTGCTTGTGAAGCCAAAGGACCCGGGTTCAAGGCCCCATTCCCCAGGTCAACCCTATGCACAAGGTGGCACATGCCTCTGAAGTTCGTTTGTAGTGGCTAGAGGCCCTGGTACACCCATTCTCTCTCTCTCCCTGCCTCTTTCTGTCTCTCTCTGACACTCTCAAATACATAAAAATAAAAAACAAAAATTAAAAAAAATATTTTAAAAGGGGGTTGGGGAACAAAGCCACCCTACATCCCCGTAGCATTGGGAGGTTAGCCTGGAACCATGAGTGTTAAGCTATTACAATAGCTGGTAGGACATGCTAGGAACTTTTTTTTTTTCTTTTTGAGGACATGCTAGGATTACTTTTTTTTTTTTCGAGGTAGGGTCTTACCTGGAATTCACTATGTAGTCTCAGGCTGGCCTCGAACTCACGGCAATCCTCCTACCGCTGCTTCCTCCAGAGTGCTGGGATAACAGACGGAAAAATCTGGGAATCCAAGTATTTGAGGCAATTGACTTAAACTGTTGCAAGATTGGCGTGATGTTGTGGTCATCTCCAACGTTCAGAGCATCAAGATTTGAGTAGAGGTCCCAGGCTGTCCATTGAAGAAGAGCTACACCCCTCCACACTTGTATCAACAGGGAATTCCACGCTGGGAGGAAAGGAAGCTCCCGTGTAGACCACCAAGACAACCATCAATCCAATTTGAAACTCTGGGCAGGGGTTGGCGAGATGTGGCTCAGTGGTTAAAGGTGCTTGCTTGAGCCGGGCGTGGTGGCGCACTCAAAAAAAAAAAAAAAAAGGTGCTTGCTTGAAACTCGTACCTGGAATTTAAGAACCTTCAATTTGGTTAAGGTGCTTGCCTGCAAAGCCAAAGGACCCACGTTCTATTTCCCAGTACACACGTAAGCCAGATGCACATGGTGGCACATGCATCTGGACTTTGTTTGCAGTGGCGTGCCTATTCAATCTGCCTCTCTCTCTCTTTCTCTCTCTCTCTCTCTCACACACACACACACACATTCTCTTTCAAAATGGATAAATAAATATTAAGAAAAAAAAAAGAGCTGGGGGTGGTGGTGCACACCTTTAATCCCAGCACTGGGGAGGCAGAGGTAGGAGGATCACTGTGAGTTCGAGGTCACCCTGAGACTACATAGTTAATTCCAGGTCAGCCTGGGCTAGAGTGAGACCCTACCTCAAAAAACAACAACAAAAAACAAACAAACAAAGAACCTTCAATTCTGCAAAAGGGCCACAAATACTCCCTTTGGGACAGGGACCCCCATTTGGGACAGGGACCCCATATTGGGTGACGGATGCAAAACCCATTTTATGTACAGGAAACCTCAAAGTTGTAGGCTGCATTTGGAGGGACCAAGAGCTCCATTGTACAGGTTTGGGCAACAGCCCCTGGCTGGTTTGGGGACCCCACCCCCTTCTGCCTGTTTCCAGGAACAGCTGGGCCCAGCCTGGGTTGTACTGCTGGGAAGCCAGTGACTCAACCCCTCCCTGTAGCCACAGCTGGACCCCAGCCGGTCCCCTCCAGCTTGCACATCTGGGCAGGGTTACAGTCACCAGGGCTGGTATGGGACCCTGGGTCCCACAACTGCAGGGCAGGACAGCATCCACCCAGCTCCCCACTGGCTGAGCAAAACAAAACCGCTGGGTGGACCCCATACACGGTTACCATAGCGAGCCCCTAGTAGTCCCCCAGCACCTCCCAGAAGTTGAAAATTCTTCCAGGACTCTTCCTCCCCCCACCCCATCTCTGTGAATGTGCTTGTATCTGTGTAGGTGTGAGGTGCCAGGTCTGAGATTGTATTAGCAATCATTTATGTCTTGTGGTTTTTTTTTGGGGGGAGGGATTCGAGGTAGGGTCTCACTGTAGCCCAGGTTGACCTACAGTTGGCTATGTAATCTCAGGGTGGCCTCAAACTCAGCAATCCTCCTACCTCTGTTTCCAGAGTGCTGGGATTAAAGGCATGTGCCACCACACCCAGCCGCCACTTAGGTCTTGGGATCCAGGAGTTTGTACAACTGCGTGTGTGTTGGATGGGGGAGGGGGGCTGTGGGGACTGGGAGGTGACTAATACATCCTTGCCTGTGTATAACACCCAGGTTTAGAAGCCAGGTGTGGCGGAACATGCCTGTAATCCCAGGAAACAGAGGCTGAAAATCAGAATCTCTCCTGCACCCCTGCGTTCTTTTTGGGTTACAGAGGTCCTCACGATCCTTCTTGGTGGGAGCTACCCCCTTCCTCATAAACTGGCACATTCTCCTTCTTTTCCTGTAACCAGAAGAAATCCTTCTGTTTAGCCACGTTAGGATCCGAGTCTTTTTTTTTTTTTTTGGTTTTGGTTTTTTGAGGTAGGGTCTCACTCTGGCCCAGGCTGACCTGGAATTAACTATGTAGTCTCAGGGTGGCCTTGAACTCACAGCAATCCTCCTACCTCTGCCTCCCAAGTGCTGGGATTAAAGGCATGCGCCACCACGCCCGGTTCCGAGTGTTTTTATCTGTGTGGAGCCTTCGCTCTTGGAGAAGAGGGTCCTCAGGGGACTGACTGCCTGGTGTTACGAGACTTGGCAGTTCTGCTCCAGAGGTGGACAAGAGGGGAATGACTTGGGTGTGGTCCGAGGCTTCAGGCAGGAAGCATCAACCAGCACATGTCCTGGGTGGTGAACAGGGCACTATTGCCTAGCCTGGATCCATAGTCCACCGAGTTTACCTTTTGCACCTTTCTTGCCGCAGATAACGTGTCCAAAATTCTGCTTCTGGAAGCACTGTGAGTTGGAGGCCAGCCTGAGACTACATGGTGAATCCCAGGTCAGCCTGGGCTAGAGCGAGACCCTACCTCGAAAAACTAAAAAATAAAATAAAATAAAATAAAATAATATAAAATAAAATAAAATAAAATAAAATAAAATAAAATAAAATAAAATAAAATAAAATAAAATAAAATAATATAAAATAAAGCCGGGCGTGGTGGCGCACGCCTTTAATCCCAGCACTCGGGAGGCAGAGGTAGGAGGATCTCCATGAGTTCAAGGCCACCCTGAGACTATATAGTGAATTCCAGGTCAGCCTGGGCTAGAGTGAAACCCTACCTCGAAAAAAACCAAAATAAATAAATAAATAAATAAATAAATAAAAAATAAATAAAATAATAAATAAAATAAAAAATAATAAAATAAAAAGATGCCGGGCGTGGTGGCGCACGCCTTTAATCCCAGCACTCGGGAGGCAGAGGTAGGAGGATCGCCGAGAGTTCGAGGCCACCCTGAGACTACATAGTGAATTCCAGGTCAGCCTGGACCAGAGTGAGACCCTACCTCGCAAAACCAAAACATAAAAAATAAAAAATAATAATTAAGCTAAAATAATAAATAAATGAAAAAAAATTCTGCCTCTGAAACCAGGTCCAGACAGAATCTGTTCCTTGTCCCAAGCCCACCAGGGGGCGCGCATACCATAGGAAAACGACCTGCTGGGAAAAGAGTGCGTCCACCCCTAGACCCAGCTTAATGCCAAGGAGAATCCTCAAAAAGCATTTGGTTGGACTGGACAGATGGCTTAGCGGTTAAGGTGTTTCCCAGCAGAGTCAAGGGACCCAGGTTCAATTCTCCAGGACCCACATAAGCCAGATGCACAAGGGGACGCATGTATCTGCAGTTTGTTTGCAGTGGCTGGAGGACCTAGCGTGCCCATTTTCTCTCTCTCTCTGTCCCTCCCTCTTTCTCTCAAATAAACAAATAAAATATATTTTTTTAAAAAAGCATTCGGTTGTCAACAATTAAGTTTCAAAACACCATTTATGGAGTACTCATTGAATAAAGTCCTTACATCAAGTGACATGACCACACAGAATGTCCCCCTTCCCTTTAAACTCCCATCCTAGGTATCAAAATTATTTATTTATTTATTTTTGTTTTGTTTTCCGAACTAGGGTCTCATTCTAGTTCAGGCTGACCTGGACACCACACCTGGCTCTTTTTTTTTTTTTTTTTTTTTTTTTTGAGGTAGGGTCTCACTCTGGTTTTTTTTAATTTTATAGACGCATGTGCCATCTTGAGCATCTGGCATATGTGGGTAATGGGGGACTGAACCTGGGTCCTCTGGCTTTGCAGGCAAGTGCCTTCATTGCTAAACCCACCCCTCGAGCCCGTCAAAGGGTTTTAATTCCTGGGTTTTGCTAACAAGGACGCAGTGCCTCCGGGGTGGACACAGTTTGGGGACTTAGAGACAAAGCCCCCAAACCCGTGCCTTTGACCCCAGAGTCCCCCAGGCAGCCCCTCCCCCGCAGGCGGGTGGGGCAATTAATGTGCAGTAATTAGAGGTTATTAGCTGTACCCGGAGGGAGGGGCGGGCTCTGCCTTGGGGCAGGGCCAGGTCTGAGCGGAGGTGCTCCCACCGAATGCCACGCCGAGAGCCTGGCTCCAGGGATCCTAGCAGGGTGTCAGCAGCCGCACGCACGCTACGGCCCTGGAGGCCGGTCCACACTCCCACAACCCTCTCCCGAGCTGTTTTCCAGTTTCCAACCCCTGGGGGGGAGGGGGCAGGGAAGGGACAGGGCAGGCCCTTCCGGCAGCCCTGCCTTCCCACAGGCGTGGGAACAGCTGCTGCCTCTGGCTCCCCTATCCCGAACCCGCCAGAGGAAAGGGTGATGCCAAAAAAAAAAAAAAAAAAAGGGGTAAACAGGGCTGGAGAGATGGCTTAGCGGTTAAGGTGCTTGCCTCTAAAGCCAAAGGACCCAGGTTCAATGCCCAAGAACCCACATAAGTCAGATGCACATGGTGATACATGTGTCTAGAGTTCACTTATGGTGGCCAGGGACCCTGGTGTGCCCATTTTATCTCCCTCTTTATATCTCTCTCGCGCTAATAAATAAAAAAAATATTTTAGGGCTGGAGAGATGGCTTAGCGGTTAAGCGCTTGCTTGTGAAGCCAAAGGACCCCGGTTCAAGGCCCCATTCCCCAGGTCAGCCCAATGCACAAGATGGCACATGCCTCTGAAGTTCGTTTGTAGTGGCTAGAGGCCCTGGTACACCCATTCTCTCTCTCTCCCTGCCTCTTTCTCTCTCTGACACTCTCAAATACATAAAAATAAAAAAACAAAAATTTAAAAATCTCTTTAAAATGGGAGGCAGATAAAAATAAAAACAAAAATTCCAAGTCTGGGCCAGAGTGAGACCCTACCTAGGAAAAAAAAAAAATTTAAAAGGGGGGTTGGGAACAAAGCCACCCTACATCCCCGTAGCATTGGGAGGTTAGCCTGGAACCATGAGTGTTAAGCTATTACAATAGCTGGTAGGACATGCTAGGAACTTTTTTTTTTCTTTTTGAGGTAGAGGATTACAGTGATTTTTTTTTTTTTCGAGGTAGGGTCTTACCTGGAATTCACTATGTAGTCTCAGGCTGGCTTTGAACTCCTACCGCTGCTTCCTCCAGAGTGCTGGGATAACAGACGGGAAAATCTGGGAATCCAAGTATTTGAGGCAATTGACTTAAACTGTTGCAAGATTGGCGTGATGTTGTGGTCATCTCCAACGTTCAGAGCATCAAGATTTGAGTAGAGGTCCCAGGCTGTCCATTGAAGAAGAGCTACACCCCTCCACACTTGTATCAACAGGGAATTCCACGCTGGGAGGAAAGGAAGCTCCCGTGTAGACCACCAAGACAACCATCAATCCAATTTGAAACTCTGGGCAGGGGTTGGCGAGATGTGGCTCAGTGGTTCAAGGTGCTTGCTTGAGCCGGGCGTGGTGGCGCACTCAAAAAAAAAAAAAAAAAAGGTGCTTGCTTGAAACTCGTACCTGGAATTTAAGAACCTTCAATTTGGTTAAGGTGCTTGCCTGCAAAGCCAAAGGACCCACGTTCCATTTCCCAGCACACACGTAAGCCAGATGCACATGGTGGCACATGCATCTGGACTTTGTTTGCAGTGGCGTGCCTATTCAATCTGCCTCTCTCTCTCTCTCTCTCTCTCACACACACACACACACACACACACATTCTCTTTCAAAATGGATAAATAAATATTAAGAAAAAAAAAAGAGCTGGGGGTGGTGGCGCACACCTTTAATCCCAGCACTGGGGAGGCAGAGGTAGGAGGATCACTGTGAGTTCGAGGTCACCCTGAGACTACATAGTGAATTCCAGGTCAGCCTGGGCTAGAGTGAGACCCTACCTCAAAAAACAACAACAAAAAACAAACAAACAAAGAACCTTCAATTCTGCAAAAGGGCCACAAATACTCCCTTTGGGACAGGGACCCCCATTTGGGACAGGGACCCCATATTGGGTGACGGATGCAAAACCCATTTTATATACAGGAAACCTCAAAGTTTTGGGCTGCATTTGGAGGGACCAAGAGCTCCATTGTACAGGTTTGGGCAACAGCCCCTGGCTGGTTTGGGGACCCCACCCCCTTCTGCCTGTTTCCAGGAACAGCTGGGCCCAGCCTGGGTTGTACTGCTGGGAAGCCAGTGACTCAACCCCTCCCTGTAGCCACAGCTGGACCCCAGCCGGTCCCCTCCAGCTTGCACATCTGGGCAGGGTTACAGTCACCAGGGCTGGTATGGGACCCTGGGTCCCACAACTGCAGGGCAGGACAGCATCCACCCAGCTCCCCACTGGCTGAGCAAAACAAAACCACTGGGTGGACCCCATACACGGTTACCATAGCGAGCCCCTAGTAGTCCCCCAGCACCTCCCAGAAGTTGAAATTCTTCCAGGACTCTTCCTCCCCCCACCCCATCTCTGTGAATGTGCTTGTATCCGTGTAGGTGTGAGGTGCCAGGTCTGAGATTGTATTAGCAATCATTTATGTCTTGTGTGGTTTTTTTTGGGGGGGGAGGGATTCGAGGTAGGGTCTCACTGTAGCCCAGGTTGACCTACAGTTGGCTATGTAATCTCAGGGTGGCCTCAAACTCAGCAATCCTCCTACCTCTGTTTCCAGAGTGCTGGGATTAAAGGCATGTGCCACCACACCCAGCCGCCACTTAGGTCTTGGGATCCAGGAGTTTGTACAACTGCGTGTGTGTTGGATGGGGGAGGGGGACTGTGGGGACTGGGAGGTGACTAATACATCCTTGCCTGTGTATAACACTCAGGTTTAGAAGCCAGGTGTGGCGGAACATGCCTGTAATCCCAGGAAACAGAGGCTGAAAAATCAGGATTTCAAGGCCAGCCTCATTTACATAGCAAGTTGGAGGCCTGCCTGGTCTACTTAAAATCTTGTCTTAACACCCTCCCCCTCCCCCAACACGGTTCGGGCACCAGAGTCCTCATTCACATGTGCCATGCATACCTCTGCCCAGGCAGAGGCTTTGTACGGCTAGCCCTCGATAATGTCTTCATACATCTGTGCCTGCTACACATTTCACTATAGAATGCTTCCTTTTTTTTTTTCTTTTTTTTTTGGTTTTGCGAGGTAGGGTCTCACTCTGGTCCAGGCTGACCTGGAATTCACTATGTAGTCTCAGGGTGGCCTCAAACTCACGGCAATCCTCCTACCTCTGCCTCCCGAGTGCTGGGATTAAAGGCGTGCGCCATAGAATGCTTCCTTTTGTAAAAATATTTAATTTTTAATTTTTATTTATTTATTAGAGACAGAGAGAGGAGAATGGGCATGCCTGGGCCTCTAGCCACTGCAAATGAACTCCAGATGCATGCGCCACCATGTACATCTTAAGTGGGACCTGGGGAATTGAACCAGGAATCTTAGGCTTCGCAGGCAAGTGCCTTAACTGCTAAGCCGTCTCTCCAGCCCTTGGGTATCTATTCTTATGAGCAGTGTGACAATCAGCGTCTCAAGTTACCATTAGGCTGTGTATCTGTGAACATATCCTGTTACTTACATACATACATATATATTTGAGAGAGAAAAAAGAGGCAGATAAGAGTAGACAGAGAATGGGCATGGGCATGCCAGGGCCGCTAATCACTGCAAAGGGACTCCAGGCACATGAGCCACCTTGTGCATCTGGCTTACAAGGGTACTGGGGAATTGAACTCTTAGAGTCTTCAGGCTTTGCAAACAAGTGCCTTTAGCTGCTGAGCCATCTCTCTAGACTTTTTCTTTTACTTTTTTTTGGTTCTTCAAGGTAGGGTCTCACGCTGACCTGGAATTCACTATGTACTCTCAGGGCGGCCTTGAACTCTCAGCGATCCTCCTAACTCTACCTCCCAAGTGTTGGGATCAAAGGTGTGCGCCACCATGCCCAGCTTCTCTCTCTCTCTTTCTTTTTTTTATTAACTCAAGGATGTACAATTAGTGGAATTCACATTTCTTATTTATTTATTTATTGGTTTTTTTGAGGTAAGGTCTCGCTCTAGCCCAGGCTGACCTGGAACTCACTCTGTAGTCTCAGGGTGGCCTTGAACTCCCGGCGATCCTCCTACCTCTGCCTTCCAAGTGCTGGGATTAAAGGTGTGCACCACCACGCCCGGCCGGAATCCACATTTCTGAAAAAACAGTATCTTTAAAAAAAATTTATTTATTTATTTGCAAGCAGAGAGACAGAAGAGCAGCAGACAGAGAGAGAATGGGTGTGCCAGGGCCTCCAGCCACTGCAAATGAACTCCAGATGCGTGTGCCCCTTGTGCATCTAGCTTACGTGGGTCCTGGCGAATCGAACCGGGATCCTTTGACTTCGAAGGCAAGCGCCTTAACCACTAAGCCATTTCTCCAGATGGATGTGCCCCTTGTGCATCTGGCTTTAATGGGTCCTGGGGAGGCAGAGGAAGGAGGATCACTTTGAGTTCGAGGCCACCCTGAGAATACAGTGAATTCCAGGTCAACCACTAGAATGAGCTTGAAAAACCAAAAAAAAAAAAAAAAAAACAGTTTCTTATTGAGAGCTTTACTTTTGTTTTTCTGTGAGAATATGACCTTATCGTGTGGCCTAGTTAATCCACAGTGTCCTTTCACAATGGGGGTATGTGTGTGTGTGGGCAGTACAGGTTTCTCTGACCAAATAACTACTCCCGGGTCCTGTGATGACGGGGTGACAGCATGGCTGTCATCTGTATGTACCATGTGTCTCTGCCACCCCAATTTCCATGTGAGGGGGAAGGGATGCTTGTGTGACAGCCCAAGTCCCACGTGACAGACGGTTTGCCTGTTGTCTGTGAATGCTCGTGTCCCTCTCACACGCGGTATGTAACCTATGTGCTGTGTGGCTCTCTGCATCTGCCCGTGTATGTGTGCGTGCGTGAGAGAGAGAGAGACAGTGACCCTGCCTGTGTTCCCCGTGGGCCTTGGCTGAAGGGTTTCTGCCAGCATGTAGCAGGTGTGTCTTGTGCGGGGCGGGAGTTGTCAATGACCTAATGTGTGGAGAGGGGCTGTCAAAGTGGGGGCAGTCCTGGGGGCTGGAGGGATGGCTTCGTGGTTAAGGAGTTTGCCTGCAGAGCCAAATGACCCAGCTTTGATTCCCCAGGACCCACGTCATCCAGATGCACGAGGTGGCGCATGCTTCTGGAGTTCATTTGCAGTGGCAAGAGGTTCTGGTGTGCCCATTCTCTATCTGCCCCCCCCCATCAAATAAATAAATAAAAATAAAATGTTTAAAAAAAAAGTCAAAGCTGGGCGTGGTGCCACACGCCTTTAATCCCAGCACTTGGGAGGCAGAGGTAGGAGGATCAACATTAGTTCGAGGCCACCCTGAGACTACAGAGTGATTTCCAGGTCAGCCTCGGCTAGAGTGAGACCCTACCTCGAAAAAACAAAACAAAACCAAAAAAAAAGTCAACACCAACCTGGTGTGGTGGTGCAGAGGGATGCAGAGGTAGGAGGATGGCCTTGAGTTCGAGGCCAGCCTGAGACTACAGAGTGAATTCCAGGTCAGCCTCGGCTAGAGTGAGACCCTACCCAAAATAAAATAATAACAATGTCAGGCGTGGTGGCGCACACCTTTAATCCCAGCACACAGGAGGCAGAGGTAGGAGGATCGCCATGAGTTCGAGGTCACCCTGAGATACATAGTGAATTCCAGGTCAGCCTGGGCTAGAGTGAGACCCTACCTCGGAAAACCGAAAATAAAAATATGGAGCAAAGTCACGCCTGCCCGCAGCGGAGGCGATGCGCCCTGGGGAGCCCCTCCCCGCGCTGCGGGGGCGCGTGCGTCGTGCGTGACGTGGGACACGACGGTGTTCGCTCCGTGCGTGGAGCCCGACGCGGTCGTGCGTGCGTGCGTGCGTGCGTGCGCGGGGTGCAGCGTCGCAGGCCCTGACACTTTGGGGCGCGGGTGAAACCCGAGCTGCCGTTAACCCCTTCCTGCCCGACCCGAAACTCGGGGCCCCGGCACGGAGCGTGGGGGCTTCCCCAGCGCGCGGGAGGGGCGGCCCCACGGCGCGGGGCGGACCCCCACCCTCGAGTTGCCATGGAAACCAGAACTTCCCGCGCAGCCCGCCCGCCTGGCATCCTCCCTGCCCCCCTTCCTGCTAGGGATGCGCCCATGTCCGCACCACAGTGCCTGGGGTGCGGGGAGGGGATGCAGGGAGGGGGTGCCTAAGGAGGGTACCTGGGGTACGGGGAGGGGGTGCAGGGAGGGAGTGCCTGGGTTGTGGGGATGGGGTGCAGGGAGGGGGTGCCTGGGGAGGGTACCTGGGGTACAGGGAGGGGGTGCAGGGAGGGAGTGCCTGGGTTGTGGGGATGGGGTGCAGGGAGGGGGTGCCTGGGTTGAGGGGATGGGGTGCCTGGGGAGGGTACCTGGGGTGAAGGGAGGGAATGCCTGAGTTGTGGGGAGGGGGTGCGGGGAAGGGGTGTAGGGGAGGGGTTCCGGGAAGGGGGTAGGTGGGTGCGTGGTTGGGGTGCAGGAGGGGGTGGCCAGGGTATGTGGGAGGGTGGCTGGGGTGCGGGGAAAGGGGGTGGTTGGGAGTGGCTAGGGTGTGGGGGATATCTGAGATGCAGAGAGAGGGTGGCTGGGGTGCAGGGATTGGGGTGCGGGAAGGGGGCGGGAGGGGCTGGTGGCTGGGGTCAGCGAGGCCAGGGCAGTAATGACTCAGGCCAGCCCGGGGGTCCCCTGGCCGCAAGCAGCCTCGCTCCCCTTGATCCGCCCGGGTGACTCACTCCTGGCGGCTTCCCCCCACCTCCCGCGTATGACATGACTCAGGTCCCTGGGGAAGGGGCTGCAGACACCGGGACCCCCCCCCCAACCTTTCAGCAGCCCGGGACCTCGAGGAGCTGACCCTGCAAGGGACAGGCGGAAGGCCCGCGTCCCCTCCGCCCCAGCCCTGAACTGGGGAGCACCGACCCCATCCCCGACCTCCGGGAACTCAGTTGTAACCCGCACCCCATCGCACCCCACCCCCACCCCAGCCACCCCAACGTAGCCCACAGGAAGTTTTGGCAGAGCCTTGTCGTGGCGATGAAACGGTTAAAGTCGTTTTCTTATTCATTTCATCCAGGGGCCCTTTTTGAGTCAGACACCAGGCGGGTGTCCCCTTGAGTCTGGCCTTGCACTGCACCCCAAAGTGCACCCTGTGTTGGGGCCCAGGGAGGAAGACGGCCGCTGACCTGGTAGCTTGGGTTGTCATGGGCAAAGGAGCACCATTAAGATCTCCGTGGAATCCTGTGTCTCCCCCCCCTCTGGGCCTCAGTTTCCCCACTTGAAAACTAGGGACAGCCCGTTGAGACGTTGGGTGCTGGGACGCTTGGCCTTCGGAGCTGGGCACCCGGGAAGGGAGGGCGGGGGTATTGCTCAGGCTGGCCCTTGGGTGTCCAGGTGCCCAGCCAGCCAGAGTAAGTTCGTGCCCCACCCAGGCGCTCGGAGGCCATGGGGTTCATTCCATCCACCCCCTGCCCCAGGCAGGCACCCAGGAAGTGAGAGGCGGGGCAGGAATGAGGCGGAACCTGTTGGGCCCGTCGCTACCCCGCCCCCCACCCTCATTCCCGTGCCCTGACAGGGACCCCCCCACACACCCGCAGCTGCCCCACCCCCGCCGCCCTGGACGCCTGGGTCCTGACCCGAGGGTGGCCGGAGACAGAGTCTCGGGAACATCCTGTGGACTGCTGGCTGGACAGACGGGAGGGTCAGCCCCTCCCAGGGCAGGGCAGGGCAGACATGGACTGGGGGCAGAATAAACACAGCCCAGGGTGGCCAGACTGGGGGCGGGTAGTGGGGGGGGGGCTGCAGGAATGTACACACATACACACTCACCCCAGTAGTCCAAGGAGAGCCAGTCCAGAGGCACAAACTGCTGTGACACACAGGCCACTGAGTCTGCCAGCCAGGGACACACAGACAGGGTCAGACATCCATCCGGACAAGACACCCGGGACGGCTGACACAGTCACGGCCAGCTAGAAAAACAAGGCCGATTTGGGACCTAGCTCAGTGGTCCAGCTTGCTGAAGGCCCTGGATTCAGTCCTCAGCTTGCATTGGGGGAGGAAACGTTAAAGGAAGCCAGCTGTACTGCCAGACACAAAAGCATCAATAGGTCAAACGCTTATAGAGCCAGTTGTTGCACATCTTCACTGTCTGTCTCACTGTTCTAACTCAAAGTGTGTAACTTTGTCTCTCCAACTCTTTTTTTTTTTTTTTTTTTTTAGTTTTGCCAGGTAGGGTCTCACTCTGGTCCAGGCTGACCTGGAATTAACTATGTAGTCTCAGGATGGCCTTGAACTCATGGCGATCCTCCTACCTCTGCCTCCCGAGTGCTGGGATTAAAGGCATGCGCCACCACGCCCGGCTCTCCAACTCTTTTTTAAAATATATTTTATTTATTTATTTGAGAGAAAGGGGCAGAGAGAGAGAGAGAGAGGGAGAGAATGGGTGCGCCAGGGCCTCCAGTCACTGAAAACAAACACCAGATGTGTGCGCCCCGTTGTGCATTACGTGGGTCCGGGAGAATCGAACCAGGATCCTTTGGCTTTGCAGGCAAACGCCTTAACTGCTAAACCATCTCTCCAGCCCTTTTTTTTTTTTTTTTTTTTTTTCCCCACCCCCAGGTAGGGTCTCACTGTAGCCCAGGCTGACCTGGAATTCACTGTGTAGTCTCAGGGTGGCCTTGAACTCACGGTGATCCTCCTACCTCTGCCTGGAGAGTGCTGGGTATCTTCTCAGTGTGAGTTTTGCTTGTGCGTGTGTGGGTGCCTGCGTCTGTCAGAGTGCTTCTTTCTGGGCCTGTCACATGAAGCGTGTGTAAAGCTTGGGTCTTTGTATTGCTCAGGTCAAAACTTCCCAGCTATTACAAAGCTGCATTCAATCCACAGTTTAAAAAAAGAGGCCGGGTGTGGTGGCGCACGCCTTTAATCCCAACACTGGGGAGGCAGAGGTAGGAGGACCACTGAGAGTTCGAGGCCAGCCTGAGACTACAGAGTGAATTCCAGGTCAGCCTGGACCAGAGTGAGACCCTACCTCGCAAAAACAAAAAAGAGAGAGAGAGAGAAGCCGGTGTGGTGGCGCACGCCTTTAATCCTAGCACTTGGGAGGCAGAGGTAGGAGGATCGCCGTGAGTTCAAGGCCACCCTGAGAAGACAGAGTGAATTCCAGGTCAGCCTGGACTAGAGTGAAACCCTACCTCGAACGCCCCCCCCCCCAAAAAAAAAAGAGAGAGAGAGAGATGGGGCTGGAGAGATGGCTTAGCAGTTAAGGCACTTACCTGCAAAGCCAAAGAACCCAGGTTCAATTTCCCAGAACCCACATGAGCCAGATGCACATGGTAGCACATGCGTCTGGAGTTCTTTTGCAGTGGCTAGAGGCTCTGGCAATGCCCATTCTCTCTCTTGTTCTCTCCAATGAATAAAATATTAAATAATAATAATAATAAAAAGAAGACTTAGAAAGGTGGAGAGGCAGGCCTGGAGAGCCGGGAGTGGTGGCACACGCCTTTAATCCCAGCACTCAGGAGGCAGAGGTGGGAGGATCGCCGTGAGTTCAAGATCATCCTGAGATGACATAGTGAATTCCAGGTCAGCCTGGGCTAGAGTGAGACCCTACCTCAAAAAAACAAAACAAAACAAACACCCAGAGGCAAGAGAGCCATACGTGTATAAGGACATAGAGAAATACAGAAAAGTCACCTATACCCTGTGACAGATCACCACCACTGCAGTGCACACACTCATACATGAGGCCTTACAAACAGTGGGTCACCTTGCAATACACCAACTGACAGACTAGGCAAGAGGGGCACAGACAGACACATTCACAGACAGACATGGTCTGGTCAGTCAAACCAGCACAGTCAGGGAGACATTGGGAGCACAAGGCCAAGGAGCCACCCTGACAGAAGTTGGTGGTGGCTAGTGACACGGACTGCTCAGGAACCCTACGCACACACACACACACACACACACACACACACACACACAGCCAACATCACACACACACACACACACACATACAGAAAATTCAACCAAGTATCTCTCTCTCTCTTTTTCCTTTTTCTTTGAGGTAAAAATCTCACTCTAGCCCAGGTTGACCTGGAATTCACTCTGTAGCCCAGATTGGCCTCAAACTCACAGTGATCCTCCTGAGGGCTGGGATTAAAGGCTTGAGGTGCCACACCCAACTCAGCCAGGTCTCTCTCTCACACATACAAGCAGCCACAGATTGACCACACACACACACACACACACACACACACACACACACACACCACAGAGTCACCCAGTTATCTCCCTCTCTCTCATCCACACACATAGCCCAGGCAGCCACGGACCACACACACATGCACACAGACGAATCACAAAACACAGATATGCCAGGCACTTCTCACACACATACAGCAAAGACACACACACACACACACTGGCCAGCCATATACATACAAGCAACTACACAATACAATACACAATACAAGGCGCGCTCTCTCTCACATACACACAGAGACCACACCACACATAAATGTGCAGATCTCACAGGTACAAGGTGAACCATGAACCTTACACACACACAACCAGACATGAGTAGGTTAGCCATATGCACTCCCCAGCAATCCATGCCTACAGGCCATTTACATACAGCCTGTCACACCGATCACATGCATGCCCATGTACACACACACACACACACACACACACACACAGTTTCACCCACCTCCCCCACCATCTGCACAAAGCAGAACAGAGCCCTACAGACAGCCCAACACAGAAGCCCTGAGCTCTCGCACACCCTGACACACTAACCGCACTTGTGTCCCCACCCCACCCCACCCCCAGATCTTGCTGAAGTTCTGTGGGGCCCCCAGATCCTGGTACTTCCTCTACAAGTATCACCCCCACTTCCCACTCTCCCTCCCTGTTGTTCTCCACTTCCCCTGCTGGAGAACAGGCCCAGCCTCAAGGCCTGTCTTCTCTTCAAGTACCCCCTAAAGGGGAGACCCTGGGGACCTCAGGAAGGGTCAGCTACTCGAGTCTTTGGCAGCTTTGTGAGAGACTCCTCCCTGTGCTCAGGTGAGTCAGTCTGAGGAGAGACCCTGCTTCCAAGAAATCCCAGCAGCTTCCTCTCCAGAATAGGGGGCAAGAGACCACCCCCGCCCCCCCCAAAAAAAACCACAGAGGTAGGGGAAGGTGATGGTTAGCAGGCTTGGAGGTTCCTGACAGAGGGCCTCTGGGATTCTCAGTCTCTTCCGGCCCAGCTGCCTGTCCACACCCAGGGGCAAGGACGTGCGAGGCTGAGTGCTATGACCTGTGGGTTCTCGTCCCGGCCTGCCCACTGGCTGACTCACGGGCAGCCCCCAGCCCAGTTTCCTGGTGGCGCCCCGCAACCGCCGGTCAGTAGGGCCAGGGAGGAGCAGGGTCACCAAACTATTTATAAGAAAGAGAAGTCCCTAGTACCAAGGCCAAAAGCCCCAGAGAGACCTGTAGGTGGACTTCCTCCTTGGACTGCCCCCCTAGTCCCAAGGCTGTGGGGTGTGGGGGAAGCCTGGGCATGGAAGGGCCAGCCAGGGCGCTTGGTCTGCAGACTGGGCCAGGCGGGGGACAGGGCTATCCTCACACCCTCCTCGCTGGGCAGGCCTGGCGCCAGCAGGGCGGCATGAGGGGGTGGTGCCTGGGCCACAAGGGTGAGAATGGCAGGGGCCTGGAACCGGCTGTACCAGCTTAGCCAGGCCCCACCCTCCCTGGCTGGCTCCCCCCTCCCCCCCCACTCCTGCTCAAACACACATGCACCATGCGTGGAGCAAGACCCCACTGCAGCTCAATGGCCAAAACAGGAATACCAGAGTGCCCTCTTTTGTGCCCACTCCATTTATCCTGTGAAAGAAGGTGATCCTTTGTGGTAGGGTCCCTAGAGGTTGGTATGCAGTTGGCACTGCCTAAATGCCCATCTGCTGGTGACTGTCCACAACATTGAAGCGGATGTTGCAGAGGTAGGCAGGCAGCTTGGATTCTGCACTGACCGTGTATGAACTCCAGGCCTTCCAACTCTGGGGTTTTAGGCAAGGTCCTTCAGTTCTTGTGCCTCAGTTTTTCATCTGTTAAATGGGGATTCGCACAGCAAGCAATTCCTTGGATTACTGAAGTAGTCAATGCCTGACTTAGAAGAGTGTCTGGCCCACGGTAAGGGCCATATAAGTGTTAGCTATTAAAATAATAATTACTATTTCTCAGCCTGTCTGCCTGTCTTAAGTGTCTGAGTCCCCCTGTCTGCACGAGACTGGCTCCACCCCGTTTGTCTCTTCACGCATCTCCCTCCCCTGCGCTCTTGTCCCCATCCACTCACTGCTGTCCTCCCTCAGGACCCTCTCTGGACCGAACTAGCCTCTTTTAAGGACTTCTCTCTGGCCTGGCCAGCCTCAGCTGTGGCCATGAGTGAGTCACTGTGGCCTCCTGGCTCGTGGGACAAGCAGGTCGGCTTCCCAAGGTGCTGCCCTCCCCCAACACTGCTGCCGCGCCCCCATGGGGCCAGGCCAGATGTCAGCTGCAGCTATTAGCATGGGCAGGAGACACAGGCCTGGCAGTGTGCCCACCAGACTCAGCGGCTTCTGGAATCTCCCCTTAGACTGGGGTGGGGGAGGGGAGCCATCCGGAGCGAGGACCAGAAGGGAGGAAGCACTTAGGGGGTCACAGGGGATCCTTCAAAGGCTGGGATGCCCCCAGCTTGCTTCTCTTCAACTCCCCTGCTCTACTGGACTTCCCCTGGTCCCTCATAGCTCAGTTTCTCTTTCCTCTCTTGATTCCCTTCTCTCCCCCACACTGGGTGAGCTCTGAGTGTGCCCCACAAGGCTAGTTACTTACGAGAGAGCAAGCTAGAGAGAATGGTCATGCCAGGGCCTCCATCCACTGCAAACAAACTCCGGATGCAATGCACCACTTTATGCGTCTGGCTTATTTAGGTCTTGGGGGAATCGAACCTGGGTCCTTGGGCTTTACAAGCAAGTGCCTTAACCTCAGCCTCTCTCTACCCTAAAGAAGCTTCCATCATCATCTCACAAGACAAGAGTCCTGACAGACTGACAGAGAGGGAAACTGACTTCTCACCTCTTGTTCTAGTGGCTCACACGCTGCTTGGAAATCGGACCTGAAGTTTAGAGTTTTTGCTCTTTACACCTCCACCTGGTCCTTTCTGGGGAAAGAGCTGTGGGTTTTCCATCTTTTCCTCTTGAGATTAAAAAAAAAAAAATTATTTATTTATTTGACAGACAGGAGAGAAAGAGGGAGAGAATGGGTGCGCCAGGGCCTCCAGCCACTGCCAACGAACTCCAGACGCATGTGCCACCTTGTGCATCTGGCTAACGTGGGTCCTGGGGAATCGAACCTAGGTCCTTTGGCTTTGCAGGCAAAAATGCCTTAACCGCTAAGCCATCTCTCCAGCCCAAGATTTTTTTTTTTAAATTTTTTTCTGTTGCTGTTTACCCCCGGAGGGGGTGGTTGGGAGAGAGGGTCCCTCAGATGAGGGAAGACTACCTAGGGCACAGGGGCCTCCCTGTAGGTATTCTGTATGGTGGAGGGAATCCCCCCTTACAACAAGGGGTATCCAGAACCTAGGGTTATCGAGAAGGGGTCAGGGGCCTCACTCTCTGGGCAAAAGGGAAGGGCACTTTGCCCAGAGGAGGAGGAGGAGGCAACCCTGTGCCAGCCCGCCCAGGCGCCTGGGACGCCTGCAGGCATCATCCCGCCCCCTCCGCGCCCCGTCGGGTCGGGTCGGGCCGGGGGCGAAGTCCGACCCGGGCCCGCGGGCAGGCGGGGACTTGCCAGGCTGGGTCGGGCCGGGCCAGGCCTGGCAGGACGCGGCCCAAGAGCTGCTGGGCGGGGCGGGGCGGGGCAGGGCCAGGCCGGCGAAGGCGAAGGCGGCCTCGGGGGCGGCGGCTGGGGCTGGTCCGGACTAGCCGTCCGGGGGCCGGGCGCGCCCTGGGACCTGGCAGCTCCCGGGGATGGGCTCCTGGCTCCTAGCTCGCCGCCCCGAGACAGCACCACCCTTTCCTGTGCCCTAATATGGATGTTAGGGGGAGAGAAAAAAGGAAAAAAAAAAAAAAAAAAACCCTCCGGGGGTCGCCCCGCCCCCAGTCCAGCCCCGGGACTCCAGCCTGTTGTCATGGTGACCCGGGATTCTATACTGAGTGGGACTGCATCCCTCTCCCTCGACACCCCCCCATCCAGCGGGTCGATGGAACAGTCCTCGGGCTGCTCCGGGTCGCTAGCGATGGGCTGCGGGAGGAACCATTCCCGCAGGTGGGGGGAGAGGACCGTGGCGAGGGGCGGGGTGGACGGGAGCGCTGCTCCTCCAGGAGGGGTCCCTGCTGGCCCCGGGTTCCCGTCTTCCCAGGAGCGGGCCCAGGGCGGGGCGCACGGTCCCCGAAGGCTCCGAGTGACGGAGACGGAGCCCGGCTCCTCCTCCCCGCCTCTCCCCGACCTCCCCCCTCCTCCCGGGGCTGTTGCCACACTTCCTGCCTCGGCGCTCTTTCCCCAGCCTGTTTCCAAGGAAGGGACCGGGCTCGGGCGACCGCGCCCCAGCCGTGCGCCTGGGTCCACGATCCGAGCGCTGCCCAGGGTGGCTAAAGGAAGGCTTTGGGATTGGGGGCGGTGGGGCGGGGGGGCAGAGTATGCAGGTGGCTAGGGACCAGCCCGTGAGGGAGACCCCAGCAAGTGCCCTGTGGCCGGGATCCTTAGAGGCCCCACTCCATGAAATAAATACACACCTGCTGTCGTTGTCCTGACAGCTCCAAAGCTGACAGCGCCCGACCCCTTCTAACTCCCTCATCAGGGCTTTGCAGGTGACCGCAACCTTTGATAGAAACGTTCCCCTCCTCTCCTTCCCCCTTGGCTCCTCGCCCGACTCTGTGAATATACCCCTAGGACCCTGGCTCATTTTTTTTTTTTTTTAATGCAAAAAGAGGATTCCCCTCCCCCGGCTCCTTCCTCTTCCCACTTATAGGGAAGCCTTCAAACTCCCATGGGCTTCCAAACCCAGGCTTCGTTCCTTGCACAATAGATTCCCTCGGCCCCGCCCCCTGGTCCCTTTTGATCTTACTCATCCTTCTAGCTGTGAAAATTCCAGCCCCTCAAAACCCATTTGTGCCTGGGACCCTCCCACCCCCGTTCGCATCCCTCCCCCCTCCCGGTTAATTTCTGTTTCAGGCGACAACTATTCCTCCCGATTTATCCTGCTTTAATTCTCTCCCATCCCTGCTTCCTAGTTGTCTTTATTTGGTTTTTCGAGGTAGGGTCTCGCTTTAGCCCAGGCTGACCTGGAAGTCATCACGTAGTCTCAGGGTGGTCTCGAACTCACAACGACCCACCCACCTCTGCCTCCCGAATCGCTGGGACTAAATCTTACTGGTTATCTTATAGCGTGTATTGTTAGTTCTTCAGCCTCAGCTACTCTGGATTCCCCCTTCCCGGCTCAGATCTTTTTAGGTACACCCCGAGACACTCCAGCCCCACATCCATCCATCCATCCATCCATCCATCCATCCATCCATCCATCCATCCACCCACCCACCCATCCATCCATCCTCCCACCCATCCATCCATCCGGGTGTCCTCCCGCAAGTCCCTTCCTTCCCCGCAGGTGCGTGGGGGACCTCGACAACATCGCCCCCCCCACCCAAGGCGGGCGTCTGCCCATCCCCTAGGGCCCCTCCCCCCGCCGCAGCCCGCGCGCAGAACCGCCCGACCCGTGGCCGCTGTTTACAAGGACACGCGCTTCCTGACAGTGACGCGAGCCGCCTCCTCCCCCTTCCCCACGCTCCAGGACCGGAGAGGGGAGGGGGAGGGGGGGCCCGGCTCCGGAGACAGCCAATCGGAGCGCACTTCCGTGGCTGACAACCGCGGCATATAAAGGCGTAGGGTTCGGGCAGAACGGGCTGGGACCTTGCGGGCGGCCGAGGCCAGCATCGGGGAGACCTCCGGGAAGGAAGGAAGGAAGGAAGAAGCAGCAGCAGCAGCAGCAGCAGCGCAGCAGGAGCAGCGAAGGCGAGCGCGCCAGAGAAGAGGTTCGGGAAACCCAGACCGAGCCACCTTTCCCTGCACGAGGCTGCCCCGCACCGGCTGCTCTCGGCCTTTCGGTGCCAACCACCCCCCCACCCCGAAAGACGCGCGACTGGACACCCGAGGTCCCGCCACCACCGTCAACCGCGGACAGCTCGCCCCCCTCGCCACCGCCGGCGAGGCCCGGGGCGGCCCCGCGGAGACCTCTCCACCACCCTCCCTCCTCCCCTTCACCCCAGACAGCCTGGGCCGTCCGGATGTGCACTAAAATGGAACAGCCCTTTTACCACGACGACTCGTACGCAGCGGCGGGATACGCTCGGACCCCGGGAGGCCTCTCTCTCCACGACTACAAACTCCTGAAACCCAGCCTGGCGCTCAACCTGGCGGATCCCTACCGCGGTCTCAAAGCGCCCGGGGCGCGCGGCCCAGGCCCGGAGGGCACGGGTGCAAGCAATTACTTTTCCGCTCAGGGTTCGGACACCACCGGGGCGTCACTGAAACTCGCCTCCACCGAGCTGGAGCGCCTGATCGTCCCCAACAGCAACGGCGTGATCACGACGACGCCCACGCCCCCGGGACAGTACTTTTACCCTCGCGGGGGCAGCAGCGGCGGAAGCGCCGGGGGCACGGGGGGCGGCGTCACCGAGGAGCAGGAGGGCTTCGCCGACGGCTTCGTCAAAGCCTTGGACGACCTGCATAAGATGAACCACGTGACGCCCCCCAACGTGTCCTTGGGTACCAGCGGGGGTCCCCAGGCCGGACCCGGGGGCGTCTACGCTGGCACCGAACCACCTCCCGTCTACACCAACCTCAGCAGCTACTCCCCGGCCTCGGCGACGTCCGGAGGCGCTGGAACAGCCGTCGGGAGCGGGAGTTCGTATCCGACGGCCACCATCAGCTACCTCCCCCACGCGCCGCCCTTCGCCGGAGGCCACCCTGCGCAGCTGGGCTTGGGCCGCGGCGCGTCCGCCTTCAAGGAGGAACCGCAGACCGTGCCCGAGGCGCGCAGCCGCGACGCCACGCCGCCCGTGTCGCCCATCAACATGGAAGACCAGGAGCGCATCAAAGTGGAGCGCAAGCGGCTGCGGAACCGGCTGGCCGCCACCAAGTGCCGGAAGCGGAAGCTGGAGCGCATCGCGCGCCTGGAGGACAAGGTGAAGACGCTCAAGGCCGAGAACGCAGGGCTGTCCAGCACCGCCGGCCTCCTCCGGGAACAAGTGGCCCAGCTCAAACAGAAGGTCATGACCCACGTCAGCAACGGCTGCCAGCTGCTGCTCGGGGTCAAGGGACACGCCTTCTGAGCGCCACCCCCGCACTCCATACGGACACCCCCCTCCCGGTCCCCACACCTCCAGCCTGGACGGCTG
This sequence comes from Orientallactaga sibirica, assembly GCA_036365145.1. NCBI lineage: Eukaryota > Metazoa > Chordata > Mammalia > Rodentia > Dipodidae > Orientallactaga > Orientallactaga sibirica. The sequence continues at coordinate 786,201 of JAEOAD010002037.1, forward strand.
AGCGCACTCCTTCCTACCGTTGGGGCCGAGGGGCAGGCGGTGGACACCCGCCCCGAGGCCTGGGGAGACGGGGGTGGGCGCAGAAGAACACACTGGACCCCCAGCTCGCCCGCTCTGCGCGCCCGGTCCTCCCACCTCGACGTTTACATGGTTCCCCCATCCCCTTCCACGTTCATTTTGTATGTTTTTTTTTTTTTTTTTGTTTTGTTTTTGTTTATCTGGAAACAGACTCAATTCATATTGAATATAATATATTTGTGTATTTAACAGGGAAGGGAGGAGGGGTGATCGCGGCGGAGCTGGCCCCGCCGCCTGGTACTCAAGCCCGAAGGTGAGGTGTGGGGGGGACACTGGAGAGAGGGGATACCCCCCGCCCCGCTCCCCGCCCTCTCCCTTCTGTCTGCACCGTACTGTGGAGAAGAAACACGCACCTCGTGTCTAAAGAGTCTATTTTAAGATGTGTTCGTGTGTGTGTGTGACTTTTTATTGAATCTATTTAAGTAAAAAAAAAAAAAAGGTTCTTTATTAATTTCTGTCTTGTTGTTTTTTACAAGCCTGGAGGATGGAGGGGAGTGGGCTTCCCACACGCACCCCAACTCTCCATCCGCCGTTGCTGTTGGCAGCCCGCTGCTGTGTGCGGCTCCACCGTTTCGGGCATCTTGGGGTGCATCCCCGGCATCCAACCTTTCTGCAGGGTGCCCGGATCTCTCCAGGGGTCCCGAGACCCTGGCACAGGAGGGACCGGACGCGCGGGGCGCAGGCGCGAGCCCGCCCAGCTGCGCGCGCGCGCAGGGGCTTTCCCCGCTGACGCAGCGGAAGCGCTGCCCATACATGGGCCGATTCTGCCCCGTGACGTCAGCGCGGTCTCTGGGCAGATTCCGGGAATCCCCTCCCCCCTCCCTCCCTGCACTGCCGGGCAGGGCCTCGGCGCCGGGAAGGGGGTCGGGATTTTCCCGGCGGGCGGCTGCCTGGGCTCGGAAAGCCCCAGGTCTGGGTCCAGAGCTCCAGTGCCTGGGGAGGGTTTGCAACCTTCTGCGCCCCGAGAGCCATCCTCCCCACCCCATCCCGCCCCCGAGCTTCTGTCCACCGCCTGGCGCCTGAGCCGTGGCCGTGGCCGTGCCCACGCCCCCTCCGTCTGATCTGACCCGGGCGGAGGGTGATGGCTGCTACCTCCCTCCGCGTAGCTGCCCGACGCCGTTCCCCCGCCAGGAAGGGCGGTACCCGCCTGCCCGTTTCCCCTCCCGGGTGCCAGGCATGGAGCGGGGCGACTGCCAGGTCTGGTCCTGCCAGGGCGGCTGCTTGGGCCGGCTGGGCGCCGCCACCGCCCTCATGCTGGGGCCCCTCCCTCGCATCTCCCACCAGGAAGGTGAGAGCTGCGGCTCGCTGCCTCGCTGGATTCTGGTCTGGCCTTGACGCTGGAAGACCCCGGAGCAGAAGAGAAACCGGAGGAGGAGCACACATCTGGAGTTCGTTTCAGTGGCTGGAGGCCCTGGCGCGCCTATTCTCTCTCTCTACCTGTCTATTTCTGTATCTCTCTCTCAAATAATATTAAAATAAAAAATATATATATAAAGAATTAAAACAAGAGAAACCAGGCCACTGCGGTGGGGTAGACAGAACAAACACTTCCAGCAATTTATATGTGGAAGAATGTGAGGGTTGTGTATGGAGAGATGGCTTAGCAGTTAAGACACTTGCTTGCAAAGCCTAAGAACACGGGTTCGATTCCCCAGGATGTATGTAAGCCAGATACACACGGTGGCTCATGCGACTGGAGTTCCTTTGCAGTGGCTGGAGGCCCTGACGTGCCCATTCTATCTGGCTCTTTCTCCCTCTCGAAGAAATAAGATTGGGGGGAGGGGGTGGTCAAGACTGGGCTAGGAGTGGACTTTCTTGACAGCGAATGGGCAGTAAGAGGCCCTGGGTTCAGCAGCCAGCACTAAGTGAAAGGGCTGGGCCTGGTGATCATGCCAGTCAATTCAGCACTAGACAAGATTGGGCACTCAAGGTAGTATGGCAGTAGACAGATAATCCAACACCAGAGAGGCACAATCATCTTGAGTTCCAGACCAGCTTGGACTACACAGGTGACTGTCTCAAAAACACAAAATGACAACAACCAACCTCTGAATAAATAGCAGCCTTTGGGCTGGGGAGATGACTCAGCGGTTAAATTGCACTTGTTTGCAAAGCCTGATGGCCCAGTTTATATTGCCCAGTATCCATGTTAAGCCAGATGTACAAAGTGGAGCACGCATCTGGAGTCCATTCGCAGTGGCCACAGGCCCTAGCATGCCCATTCTCTCTCTCTCTGCTAACAAATAAATCAAATTTGAAAAGGTGGGAGCCCTGAGCAAACAGCTATGCACATGGGCACACATGAAGTTTCTGAGGCCGGCACAAGATCAGTCTGGAAAGACTGCTTAGAATGGATTGCACTCTGGTGCAGTAGATGTATTTAAAGGAGACTCAGCAGGGGCTTCTGCAAGAGCACATTAAATTCCAAAGGAGAGCTGGGAGCACGGTTTAGCATGCAAGAGGTCTTGGGTTCCATGCCCAGACCAGGAAGTGTGCGTGTGGTTGGCAGAAAGGATGTGGGGTGAAGCATAAAAACCTCCAAGGGAGGGCTGGAGAGATGGCTTAGCGGTTAAGGCACCTGCCTCCTAAGCCTAAGAACGCCCGTTCCAATCTCCAGCGGTTCCAATCTCCAGGTCCCACGTTTAGCCAGATGCAAAGTGACACAAGGGCGCAATGCCGCACTTGACCACAAGGGGGCGCACACATCTGGATTTCGTTCACAGCAGCTGAGACACTGCTGGTGCACCCATCTCTATCTGTCTTCCTCTCCCTCTCTCCAAACAAAACAAAACAAAACAAAACAAAACAAAACAAAACAAAACAAAACAAAACAAAAAGAACCTCCCAGGGAGATAAATGATCCTCAGACAGTACTGGGTTAAGTAGCAATAGTGAATTTGTGAGCCTGGCGTGGTGGCACACACCTTTAGTCCCAGCCTGTGAGAGGCAGAGGTAGGAAGATCTCTGTGAGTTCAAGGCCAGCCTGAGACTACATAGTGAATTCCTGGCCAACCTGGGCTAGAGCAAGACCCTACATTGGGGGAAAAAAATAGTGGGTCTGTGAAATGAGCTGGTCCACGGAGACATGTGGTGCAGTCCTGTAATCCTGTAATTTGCAGGCTGAAGCAGGAGGATGCCAACTCTGTCTCAATAAAAAGCAGGGGGCTGGAGAAATGGCTTAGCAGTTAAGGCACATGCCTGCAAAGCCTAAGGATCCAGGTTCGATTCTCCAGGTCCCACATAAGCCAGATGCACATGGCTGCACATGCATCTGGAGTTCGTTTAAGTGGCTAGACAGCCTGGCACGCCCATTTTCACTCTCTCTCCCTCTTCCCCTTTCACTGTCTTTAATAAATAAATAAAAATAAATCTTTAAAAAAAAATAAAAAGCAGGGCTGGAGGGATAGCTTAGAGGTTAAAGCACTTGCCTGCAAAGCCAAAGGACCCAGGTTCAATTCCCCAGGACCCACATAAGCAAAATGCACAAGGTGCCTCATGCTTCTGGAGTTTGGTTGCAGTGGCTAAAGTCCCTGGCATACCTATTCTATCTCCTCTCTCTCTCTCTCTCAAATAACTAAAATAAATAAATAGTAGGAGGATCGCTGTGAGTTCAAGGCCACCCTGAGGCTACATACGTAGTGAATTCCAGGTCAGCCTGGGCTAGAGAGAAACCCTACCTGGCTCAGCAGGTAAGGCACTTGATCCAGGTTTGATTCCCCAGCACCCGTGTAAAGCCAGGTGCACAAGGGCACGTATGCATCTGGAGTTCCTTTGCAATGGTTAGAGGCCCTGGAGTACCCATTCTCTCCCTCAAATAAATAACATAAAAAATAACATATTAAAAAAAATAATAAGCCGGGCATGGTGGCGCACGCCTTTAATCCCAGCACTCGGGAGGCAGAGGTAGGAGGATCACCGAGAGTTCGAGGCCACCCTGAGACTACATAGTGAATTCCAGGTCAGCCTGGGCCAGAGGGAGACCCTACCTCGAAAAACCAAAAAAAATAAATAAATAAATAAATAAAAAAAAAATAAATAAACAGCCTTTGATCCCAGCACTTGGAGGGACAGTAGGATGGCTGATTTTGAGGCCAGCCTGGGACTACAGAATGAGTTCTAGATCACTTCGACCAGACTGAGACCCGAAAGAAAAAAATAAATAAATAAATAAATAAAAGACAGGGAGAACAACAACTGAGCAAGCCAGCCATATTCTGTGGGACGACAGGACAATTTAGAGCAACAAGGCCTCTTGCTTAAGCTCACACAGCATCAAATGGAAGCTCTGGGAACAGTCTTGTGCAATATTCTTCTCCAAGCAGGAGACTGCAGCATGCCTTCCCAGAACCAGGCACATAGCTCAGGCTCTCACTGTTGGCTCTCCTTGAGAACCAACAGTGAGAGCCTGATCTCAAGTCCAGCGAATGAGGCCCAGAGAGATAGCTTGCAAAGCCTGTAGACCCAGGTTCAACTGTACCCAGGTAAAGCTGGGTACACAAAGTGGCATATGTTGCTTGCAGTGGCTAGAGGCCCTGGCACACCCATTCTCTATTTGCCTCTCTCTCTCTGTCTAATAAATAAACTATACAAAGAGCCAGGCGTCAGCTGGAGGGATGGCTTAGCAGTTAAGGCATTTGCCTGCAAAGCCAAAAGACCCAGGTTTGATTCCCCAGGACACACATCAGCCAGATGCACAAGGTGGCACATGCGCCTGGAGTTCATTTGCAGTGGCTGGAGGCCCTGGTGCACCCATTCTCTCTCTTTCTTTCTGTTAAATAAATAAATAAATAAATAAATAAATAAATAAACAAATAAAGCTAGGTGTGATAGCACACACCTTTATTTATTTATTTTCAAGGTAGGGTTTCACTCTAGCCCAGGTTGACCTAGAATTAACTATGTAATCTTAGGGTGGCCTCGAACTCACGGTTATTTATCTGCCTATTAATCCCAGCACTCAGGAGGCAGAGGTGGGAGGATCACTATGAGTTCGAGGCCACCCTGGGACTACAGAGTGAATTCCAGGTCAGCCTGGGCTAGAGCAAGACCCTACCTCAAAAAGAAAAAAACAAAACCTGCTGGACGTGGTGGCACACACCTTTAATCCCCGCACTCAGTAGGCAGAGGTAGGAGGACTGCTGTGAGTTCGAGGCCACCCTGACAGTACATAAATTCCAGGTCAGCCTGGGCTAGAGCAAGTCCCTACCTTAAAAAACCAACCACCAAACTACAGCCTGATGTGGTGGCGCACAACTTTAGTCCCAGCACTTGGGAGGCAGAGGTAGGAGGATCACCATGAGTTCGTGTCCACCCTGAGACTACATAGCGAATTCCAGGTCAGGCCAGGGTAGGAGACCCTACCTCGGAAAGTGAACAAACAAAAGCATGTCATTTGAGGAGTTGAAGACTTAGCAATGGAAGTGGACTTACTTAACAGGGCTGTGGTGGGAGGGCAGCATTTTAAACCAGGCGGATTGGCTGTGGGTGCTTACGTGCATGTTTCAAGAGTGCAGGATGTCGGGGGGTCACACGATGTTCACCACCCCCTGGAAGTCTTGCCCAGACCAAGGAAGAAAAGGGAAACTTGAGCTAAGGCTGCCACTTTGTGGTGACAATATGCAACTACAAGGTCAGCTTCTGAGGAGGAAGGAGAAAAAAATAACCACACCAACACAGACTCACACCAGTCCCTAATACTTTATTGGCTACCTGTAGACCTATGCCTACCTGCGTAGACTCAGAAATGGAGGCGGGGTGTCAGTATTCACCAGAGCCCAGGTGGGGAATGAGAACACCTTGGCCCAGGTCCCAGCCCTCCCCCAGACCACCGCCGACTATGGAGCTTCGTGGAGCGGGTCTAGCCTTTCGTGGGTCAGTAAGGACACCCAGGTGTGGGCACAGGTGGGATCCAATGACTCAGGTTCACTGCTGATCACAGCCTAGTTGTGTTTGGAGAAGTATTCCTTGCTGTCATCCACATTGGGCTTGATGGTGTCACTGCCAGGCTTCCAGCCAGCGGGACAGACTGCGGAAAGACACACAAGGATGCACACGTGAGGCTTCACCCCACCGTCAAGGTCAAGGACAAATGGGCTAAGAGAGCGCCTGGACTGCCCAGCGTGGTGGAGCGTGCCTTTAATCCCAGGCAGAGGGAGGAGGATCGCCGTGAGTTTGAGGCTACTCTGAGATTACATAGTTGAATGTCAGGTCAGCCTGGGCTGGAGCAAGACCCTACAAAAACCAAAAAAGAAAGAAAGAGCCTGAACTGCAGAGGAAAAGGCTGGGATCTTAAACGTTGATCTAAGACCATAAGTAGCATTGCTGTACCTCACATTTTTCTGCCCCATCCTTTAGTTTGTATTTATTTATTTACATTAGCACCAGAGTTTGATCCTAAAACCTTGTGCATGCTACTCAAGCAGAGTCACATACCTAGATTCCTTTCCTTTCCTTTCTTTCCTTTTTTTTTTTTTTTTTTTTTTTTTTTTTTGGTTTTTCAAGGCAGGGTCTCACTCCAGTCCAGGCTGAGCTGGAATTCACTCTGTATTCTCAGACTGGCCTTGAAGTCATGGCGATCCTCCTACCTCTGCCTCCTGAGTGCTGGGATTAACAGCGTGCACCACCACGCCTGGCTTGCTTTCTTTTCTTTAAAAAAATATTCTTAAGTTTTTTTATTTATTTTTTTGAAATATATTTTATTTATTTATTTAAGAGAGAGAGAGAGAGAGAGAGAGAGAATGGAGGCACCAGGGCATCTAGCCACTGCAAACAAACTCCAGATGCATGCGCCCCCTTGTGCATCTGACTAATGTGGGTGCTGGAGAATCGAACTGAGATCCTTTGGCTTTGCAGGCAAATGCCTTAACCGCTAAGCCATCTCTCCAGCTCTCTTAAGTTTTTATTTATTTATTTTTATTTGGTTTTTCGAGGTAGGGTTTCACTCTAGCTCAGGTTGACCAGAATTCACTATGTAGTCTCAGGGTGGCCTCGAACTCATGGCGATCCTCCTACCTCTACCTCCTGAGTGCTGGGATTAAGGGCATGCGCCACCACGCCCAGCTTAATTTTTTAAAATTTGAGAGAAAGGGAAAAGAGAGAGAGAATGGACACATCAGGGCCTCCAGCCACTGCAAATGAACTCCACACGAGTCCTGGGGAATCCAACCTGAATCCTTCGGCTTTGCAGAACAAGCATCTTAACTGTTAAGCCATCTCTCCAGCCCTTTTTTTTTCTTTTTTTTTGTAGGGTCTTGTTCTAGCTGGAGTCCTGGGATGAAAGCTGTGCACCACCATGCCAGCTCTTTTTTTTTTTTTTTTTTTTAAACTTTTTGTTTTAATTTTTAGCTATTTTTAAAATTTTGTATTTTTAAATTATTTTTTAATTTAGTTTTTGGAGAGAGACACAGAGAGAGAGAGAGAGACAGAGAGGGAGAGGGAGACAGAGATGGGCTCACCAGCAGTCTCTCAGCTGCTGTGAACGAAATCCAGATGTGTGCCCCCCCCCTTGTGGGCAAGTGCGGCATTGCGCCCTTGTGTCACTTTGCATCTGGCTAAATGTGGGACCTGGAGATTGGAACCGCTGGAGATTGGAACCAGCGTTCTCAGGCTTAGGAGGCAGGCGCCTTAACTGCTAAGCCATCTCTCCAGCCCTAAAATTTTATTTTTATTTATTTGTTAGAGAGAGGGAAAGAGGCAGAGAGAGAGAAAGAGAGAGAGAGAGAGAATGGGCACGCCAGGGCTTCCAGCCACTGTAAACGAACTCCAGATGAATGTGCCGCCTTGTGCTTATGTGGGTCCTGGGGAATCGAACCAAGGTCCTTTAGCTTTGTAGGCAAGCACCTTAAGTGCTAAGCCATCTTTCCAGCCCCGCCCGCCTGCCCCCCCTTTTTTTTTTTTTTTTTGGTTTTTCGAGGTAGGGTCTCACTCTGGCCCAGGCTGACCTGGAATTAACTATGTAGTCTCAGGGTGGCCTCGAACTCACAGCGATCCTCCTACCTCTGCCTCCCAAGTGCTGGGATTAAAGGCGTGCGCCATCACGCCCGGCTGCCCCCCCCTTAAAAATTTTTTTTGTTTATTTTTATTTATTTATTTATGTGAGGCCAACAGAGAGAGAGAGAGAAAGGGCGCACCAGGGTCTCCAGCCACTGCAAACAAATTCCAGATGCATGCGCCACCTTGTGCATCTGGTTTACGTGGGTATTGAGGAATCAAGCCTTGAACTGGGTCCTTAGGCTTCACAGGCAAGCGTTTAACCACTAAGCCATCTCTCCAGCCCTTCCTTTTTTTTTTTTTTTTTTTTTTTTTTTAAGACAAAGTCTTCTTCTATAGCCCAGGCTGACCTTGAACTCACAATCCCTGTACTTCAGCCACCTGACTTCCTGGGACTACAGGTCTGTACCACCAAGCTCAGCACATTTATTTATTTATTTATTTATTTATTTATTTATTTATTTATTTATTATTTTTGAGGTAGGGTCTCTCTCTAGCCCACGCTGACCTGGAATTCATCTCAGGCTGCCCTCATACAGCAATCCCCCTACCTTGGCCTCCAGAGTGCTGAGATTAAAGGTGTGTTCTACTTTACTCTTTATTAATGGAGTCTTGCTATGTAGCTCGGGCTGGCCTCAAACACATGATCTTCCTGCCTCAGCCTCCTGAGTGTGCCTTCAACACCATAACCACCCTTGTCAATTTCTTTCTTTCCTCTCTTTCTTTCTTTTTTACCTTGTCATTTCATTTTTTTTTTTTTTTTTTTTTTTTTTGGTTTTTCGAGGTAGGGTCTCACTCTGGTCCAGGCTGACCTGGAATTAACTCTGTAGTCTCAGAGTGGCCTTGAACTCTCAGCGATCCTCCTACCTCTGCCTCCCAAGTGCTGGGATTAAAGGTGTGCGCCACCACGCCCGGCTCATTTCATTTTTTTAAATATATTTTTTAAATTTTATTTATTTTTGGAGAGAGACAGAGAGAGAGGGAGAGGAAGACAGATAGAGATGGGTGCGCCAGCAGTCTCTCAGCCGCTTTGCATCACTTTGCATCTGGCTAAATGTGGGACCTGGAGATTGGAACCCGGTTCTTAGGCTTAGCAGGTAGGCGCCTTAACCGCTAAGCCATCTCTCCAGCCCTTATCATTTTATGCCCTTACTTCTTTTTTTGTTTGTTTGTTTTTCGAGGTAGGGTCTCACTCTGGTCCAGGCTGACCTGGAATTAACTATGTAGTCTCAGGGTGGCCTCGAACTCTCGGCGATCCTCCTACCTCTGCCTCCCGAGTGCTGGGATTAAAGGCGTGCGCCACCACGCCCGGCTTGCCCTTAATTCTTTAATTCACTCTCTTCCTTATTTCCAGTTCTATTAGACATTGAGTCTGTGGTCAGGTTTGCTTCTCTACCTGAGAAGGTACTGTCATGGGGCTTGTGGTTCAGAGATACAGCACTTACCTAGTATGTATGGGGTCTTGGTTTGACCCCTGGTTAAAAAAAAAAAAAAAAAAAAAAAAGCCAGTCATGGTGGCACACACCCTTAATGCCAGCTCTTGAGAGGCAGAGTTAGGAGTTTGCGGCCACCCTGAGACTACATAGTGAATTCCAGGTCAGCCTGAGCTAGAGTGAGACTCTAACTAAAAAAAAATAAAAACAAAAAAATAAAGTAGTCTAATACACTAACATTAACTTAAGACATGACTACTCAAATGGCTCCCCCCCCCCCCCCCACTGTTTTTCAGGCAGGGTTTCATTCTAGCTCAGGCTGATCTGAAACTTACTCTATCCCCAGACTGGCCTGGAACTGAGTGATCATTCCTGCCTCAGCCTCCTGAGTGCTGCGATGTCACATTTGTATTGGGGTATCTCCTGACCACCCCAGAAATGACCTGTAGACAGGGCCCCGAGCTCAGTCTTTATGGGCCTCTAAAATCTGTCTCACATAGACTCTTCCAAAGGCAGTGGATGGATGGTGGATGCCTGAGTTCATAGCTGTGTGCACGCACACACGTTCACTTACCTTCGCCGTGTTCATCTGTGTACTGGAAGGCCTGGACTAAGCGCAGGGCCTCATCCACAGAGCGTCCTACAGGCAGGTCATTGACCGTGATCTGTCGAAGGACACCCTTGGCATCGATGATAAAGAGACCCCTGAAGACATGAGGGTCCACAGTGAGGAGCTGGGAGCCCTGCTTCAGAACCAGGGGAGGGCACCCCCACCCCCACCCTATTAGCTACAGAGGTCCCTTCATCTTAAGAGACAGGGACTCTCAGAGCTGAGCTGAGGGTTCCTGCGATACCTGTAAGCAATGCCTTCATCACTTTTCAACACGCCATAATTATTGGATAAACTTCTGGTCACATCAGCAAGCAGCGGGATGTTGAGGGGGCCCAAGCCTCCCTCCTTCCGAGGGGTGTTGATCCTGAGGATGAGAGAGACAAGGTTGGGGCCTTAGGGTGCCCAGCAAAGCAGGGTCCTCCCCCTGTGGGGCCCTAGGTGTGATAAGAATGGACAAGAGGTGCTGGAAGCACTAGATAAGGGGTTTAGAGCAGGCCTGGGGGAGTCACACCCACTCACCCCACCCTGGGGGGCTGTGCAGCTGGGGACTCTTTCTAGTTAAAGCAATATCTCTAGGTGGCTTCACTTGTGCTTTAAGGCTCCACTATCTAGCAGTAGAGACCCTGGTGTTAATAAGAGTTCCATTGTCCGAGTGTAAAGAAAAGGTCGAAGCCGATTAAAAGTGTGCTCCAAAGCCGGGCGTGGTGGCGCACGCCTTTAATCCCAGCACTCGGGAGGCAGAGGTAGGAGGATCGCCGGGAGTTCGAGGCCACCCTGAGACTACATAGTTAATATAGTTAATTCCAGGTCAGCCTGGACCAGAGTGAGACCCTACCTCGAAAAACCAAAAAAAAAAAAAAAAAAAAAAAAAAAAAAAAGAAAAGGTTGAGTAAAAGAGCTCTTGCTCAGTAGGAGCAAGGATCTGGGTTCGATCCCAAGTACTACAGAAAAAAAAAACAAAGGTGAGGGACTGGAGAGATGGCTTAGCGGTTAAGTGCTTGCCTGTGAAGCCTAAGGACCCCTGTTCAAGGCTCGATTCTCCAGGACCCACGTTAGCCAGAAGCACAAGGGGGGCACATGCATCTGGAGTTCGTTTGCAGTGGCTGGAGGCCCTGGCGTGCCCATTCTCTCTCTCTACCTGTCTATTTCTGTATCTCTCTCTCAAATAAATAAATAATAAAATATTTAAAAAAAAAAAAAAAAAGTTAAGGACTGGAGAGGAGCTTGCCTCCAAAGCCCAAGGACCTAGGTTTGATTCCCCAGTACCCACATAAGCCAGATGCACAAGGTGGCAAATGGAATTCCTTTGCAGTACCTGGAGGCCCTGGCATGCCTGCCCACTCTCTTGCTCTCTCAATCAAGTGCATTAAAAAAAAAAAAAAAGGTGGAGCCAGAAACCAGAATTATCCCTTTCATGAAATAGGGCCAGGTAGATAGCCTGTCTCCTGGGAACCCAGAGCGAATTAGCATCGGCCATTCTCTGTCCTGTCCAAGTAGTTTTACATCATTGTTAAGGGTTACTGTGTCATTGTTTCCACTCTATTAAAATTAGTGGGGATCGGGCAGGAGGCCACAGCCCTCCGGTGTGGCTTTGGTTGCACCCTCCCTGGTCCGTCCTGTCCCCCACGCCCGCCCGCTCGTACCACGCCAGGTGGGTGAACTGGGAGTCTACAGACACTCCCAGCACCTCGCAGCCCAGTTTTCGGAAGTCCTCTGCACGGTTGCTGAAAGCAATGATCTCAGTGGGGCACACGAAAGTGAAGTCCAGTGGGTAAAAAAAGAGGACCACGTACTTCCCTGAGGAAGGGGGGGGGGAAGAGAGAGACAGACTGGTTAGTGCCCAGCCCCTCTCATGCGTGGGCACCGCCCCCACCCGGACACCCCCTTTCCAGGCCACCTCACCTCTATAGTCTGAAAGTTTGACCTCCTTGAAGGCTCCATCCACCACCGCAGTGGCCGTGAAGTCAGGGGCGGGCTTTCCGATGTGCGCATTGCCGGAGGCCATGTCTGAAAGCTGACACCCCCCCAGCACCCCCAGCCCCACAATCAGTGCGCGCGCAAGACCCTTTTGTCCTCCCCCCGCCAAGGTCACGCTGCGCAGGGGCCTAGATAGAGTCGGGGCGGCCCTAGCCGCAGCATTCATCCGCACCCCCGCAGGACCGGGTCAGCAAGGCCGCTGGAGACCTGCGACACGAGGGACCCAGCCAGAGATGCCGCTCCTCCTCCCCATAACCCACGCCCTCGCCACGATCCAGAGGGTCGGATCGTGGGCGTGCAATGGCCTCGTCCCCAAGGAGATGGCGAGGCCTCCAACAGCAAGATGCTGGGGCTCCTGCAAGCAGGCCTTCACACTCCCCAGAGCTCGGCCCCGGGCTTCCCCGGACAAGGACAAAGACGGCCACCATGGCGCACGGGAGACAAAGGGCGGCCAGCTGCAGCGAGGTGCGCCACAGGCCGGGGCTGCAGGACGGAGGGGGGCCCCCTTCCGAGTCATTCCGAGGCACCTCGGATTTCCAGACCTGTGGGTAGCAAGAGCCGGGCACGCGGGACTGCAAAGGCGGCGGAGGAGGAGCGGATCCGAGCCGAGCCCGGGGCGCCTGGCGAGCCTTTTATGCGCGGTGCAAGCCGAGCAGTGGGCGGAGCGCAGGAAAGTAGGCGGGACGCGGGAGATGGGGGGCTCCGGGAGGTGGGGGGACGCGGGGAGGGGAGGGGGGGGAGGGAAGGGGCAGTGGGCGGGGCGCGGGAGATGGGGGCTCCAGGAGGTGGGGGGCGCGGGGAGCTGGGCGGGACGCCGGGGACCGGGCGGGGAGGGGGAGCGCAGTGACTCTCCGCGCCTGCGCACAGGGGACCTGGGGGCGGGGTGTGAACCCTCCGAAGCCCGCTGAGCCCAAGCACCTGCCCTGCTATCGCCCGGCCAGCTCGGACTCTGCACGGGGCCCGGGGTCCCGAGCTGCTCGGTGGAGGAGGGCGGTTGGAGCCCAGCATGGCCTGGAGCCCGCCGGTGCTGCTGCTGCTGCCGTTGACGCTCCTGGTGCTGGCGGCCCAGACCCAAATCTACCCCGATTACCAGTATTTTGGCCAGCAGGGAGAAGGTGACACCTGGGAACGGCTGCGGCTGCAGCGACAAAAGGGTAAATGGAGGCAGGCGGCGGGCTGTGATAAAGATGGAAAAATGGGGGCTCCCACACCTCACCTCGGCAGCTGGCTCCCTGCTCATTTGCATTGCAAATCTCCCAGCCGAGCGCTGGCGCTGGCTGTTCCTTTTTTTTTTTTTTTGGTTTGTTTATTTGTTTCCCCTTCTTGAAACAGTGTCTCAGCTGCTAATTGCCATAGACACTTGCCTGTCATGGGGCGTGGGGAGGTAATACACACATCCCATAAACATAGGTGCTGCGGAGGGTGGAGGCATTAAAAAGGAACGGGGTGGCTGAGTTCGAGAAGCCAGAAAAGGTGTGGCCGGTGAAGGCAAGAAACCAACACAGCCAGAATGACAAGCCAAGCCAAAATTACAAAGATTGAGGGGAGAGAGTGTCCCAGGAAATGCAAATGCCACGCTGGGAGGCCCTCAGAGAGAAGTGGAAAGCGGTAGGTATGATGATGTGGTGGAGACTTGGTGAGGTGTCAGCCTTGCAGCCTTGGTGGTCACAGGGAAGACAAAAATTCTTTTTTAATTATTATTATTATTATTTTTTTTTTTTGGTTTTGCAAGGTAGGATCTCACTCTGGTCCAGGCTGACCTGGAATTCACTATGTAGTCTCAGGGTGGCCTCGAACTCTCGACGACCCTCCTACCTCTGCCTCCCCAGTGCTGGGATTAAAGACGTGCGCCACCATGCCTGGCGGAAGACAAAAATTCTATTAAAGGCATCTTCACTTGTAGCTGGGCGCGTAGTGAGACGTAAAGGGCTTGCTTAGCAAGTGTGAGGCTCCGCATGCAATCTCCAATACTATGCTCCCCCCCCACCAAAAAAAAAAGCTGTAATAATAATTACTTTGTTTGTACAGGCCAGCACAGCCCCCGGGGACTGTAAGTACCTCCATTATGGCAATTATGTCGTTTAATTTCGCACCTGTCAGCCCTGCTGGTCAGGTGGCACTGTGCCCTCTGGGTAGGTCTATGGTCAGGCCTTTGAAGACCGGAGTCAACTTTGGTGTCAAGGGTGTCCACACTTCCAGCTGTGCAGGCTGGCACTGCTTACCGCGTGTGAATTTGCAGTCCTCCTGGGCTGATCACTTGCCTGCGCTGGAAAGAGTGGCTTGTTCACTCCAGGCCAGTTAACTGGGAACTAAACGACGGTCAGAATTTACCAAACAGTAACTGTTGTCAAGTTCCATATCTTTGGGTCCTCCCTGAAGGAGGGGATAAGAGTTCATTCCATTCTCCCCGCACCCATCTCTTTTCTGCCCTTCATCTCCAGTCATAGAAAAGTCTGTTCTGGGCCCGTGGGGAAAGTGGCGCTGTTTCTGCGACCTGGGCACACAGAAGCGCACCCGCAAGGTGCTGGGCACAGCCCCTGGCCCCGTGTTCATGGACCACCAGAACCTGGTCCAGGTGAGACCTTGCCGGCAACAGGACTGTTCTTGCAAGCCAGTCGACTGCAACTGGAGGGTCTGAGCCCGGGTGAGTGGCCTAAGCGGAAGAGATTGTGACCAGCGCTGGGAAGGCTCTCAGGAGGGGTGAGCCCGAATGTAAGGCTTTATTTAGGCTGGTGGGGGATGGGTCACTTTAGTCAAGACAGCTGAACCTTCCTGCTGTCCAGGGAGAACAAAAGAAGGAAAGGTTAGCCTGCGTGCACGCACACACACACACACACAAACACACACACACACACATACACACACACACACGGCATTGAGGCTGAGGCTGAGGCAGGAGGATTGCGAGGTAGAGGCAAGCATGATCTAAAATTGAGACCTTGGGCTGGAGAGATGGCTTAGCGGTTAAGGCATTTGCCTGCAAAGCTTGAGGACCTAGATTTGATTCTCCAGGACCCACGTAAGCACAAGGTGACTCATGCATCTGGAGTTTATAGTGGCTGGAGACCCTGGTGCGCCCATTCTCTCCCTCCTTCTCTCTCTCTTTCTAAAAAAAAAAAATAAATAAAATTGAGGCCTTGTGGAGAGAGAGAGAAACAAGGAAGACAGAAAGAGGGCTGGAGAGATGGCTTAGTGGTTAAAACGCTTACCTGCAAAGCCAAAGGACCTAGGTTCCATTCCCCAGGACCCATGTATGCCAGCTGGACACAATGGCACATGCATCTAGAGTTTGTTTGCAGCAGGCCCTGGCATGCCCGTTCTTTCTCTTTCTCCTTGCTCTTCTCTCTCACTCTCAAATAATTTTTTTGAAAAGGGGCGGCTGGGGAAATGGCTTAGTGGTTAAAGCGTTTGCCTGTGAAGCCTAAAGGACCCCAGTTCAATTCCCCAGTACCCACCCACATAAGCCAGATGCACAAGGGGGCACATACGTCTGGAGTTTGTTTGCAGTGGCTAGAAGCCCTGGCATGCCCATTTGTCTCTCTCTTTGTCTCTAATGAATAAATAAATAAAAATAATTTTAAAAATAAAAAAAAGGAAAAATAAAAAAGAAAGCTGGAAAGAAAAGAAGCCTGGCGTGATGGCGCACGCCTTTAATCCCAGCATTTGGGAGGCAGAGGTAGGAGGATTACCATGAGTTTGAGGCCAGCCTGAGACTACATAGTGAATTCCAGGTCAGCCTGGGCTAGAGTGAGACCCTTGAAAACAAAAACAAAACAAAGGGCTGGAAAGATGGCTTAGTGGTTAAACGCTTGCCTGTGAAGCCTAAGGATCCCAGTTCAAGGCTCGTTTTTCCAGGACCCACGTAAGCCAGATGCATAAGGGGACGCATGCATCTGGAGTTCGTTTGCAGTGGCTGGAGGCCCTGGCACACCCATTCTCTCTCTCTCTCTACCTGCCTATTTCTGTATCTCTCTCTCAAATTAATAAATAAATAAAAATAAAATATTTTAAAAAAACAAAAAAATGAAAGAAAGAATGAAAGAAAGAAAGAAAGAAAAAAAAGGGAAGGTGGTTACAGAGAAGGGGCAGAGATAGAGGTCTGCGATTCCAAGGAAGGGACATGACCCTGATGAGAAGCAAGAACCCTGGCAGTGATCCAGAAAGAATTTAGTCTAGTCGGAGTGGCCTCGCTAAAATAGGAGACAGTCCCAGAAGGATTGTTGCTTCTGGATGGAGTGGGGACGTGACTTCTTAGCAGGAGAATCAGCCTGCCTGGTGGGTGGAGACCCTGAGGCCCAATCAGTTTGGTATGGTTTTGGAATTCGTTTGCAGCAGCTGGAGGCACTGGCGTGCCCATTCTCTTTTTGTCTATCTACCTCTATCTCTCTCTCAAACAAATAAATAAAAATGTCAAACTGGGCGCGTAGTGAGACGTAAAGGGCTTGCTTAGCAAGTGTGAGGCTCGCATGCAATCTCCAATACTATGCCCCCCCCAAAAAAAAAAAGCTGTAATAATAATTACTTTGTTTGTACAGGCCAGCACAGCCCCCGGGGACTGTAAGTACCTCCATTATGGCAATTATGTCGTTTAATTTCGCACCTGTCAGCCCTGCTGGTCAGGTGGCACTGTGCCCTCTGGGTAGGTCTATGGTCAGGCCTTTGAAGACCGGAGTCAACTTTGGTGTCAAGGGTGTCCACACTTCCAGCTGTGCAGGCTGGCACTGCTTACCGGGTGTGAATTTGCAGTCCTCCTGGGCTGATCACTTGCCTGCGCTGGAAAGAGTGGCTTGTTCACTCCAGGCCAGTTTCCTTAACTGGGAACTAAACGACAGTCAGAATTTACCAAACAGTAACTGTTGTCAAGTTCCATATCTTTGGGTCCTCCCTGAAGGAGGGGATAAGAGTTCATTCCATCCCCCCTCCCCCCCGCACCCATCTCTTTTCTGCCCTTCATCTCCAGTCATAGAAAAGTCTGTTCTGGGCCCGTGGGGAAAGTGGCGCTGTTTCTGCGACCTGGGCACACAGAAGCGCACCCGCAAGGTGCTGGGCACAGCCCCTGGCCCCGTGTTCATGGACCACCAGAACCTGGTCCAGGTGAGACCTTGCCGGCAACAGGACTGTTCTTGCAAGCCAGTCGACTGCAACTGGAGGGTCTGAGCCCGGGTGAGTGGCCTAAGCGGAAGAGATTGTGACCAGCGCTGGGAAGGCTCTCAGGAGGGGTGAGCCCGAATGTAAGGCTTTATTTAGGCTGGTGGGGGATGGGTCACTTTAGTCAAGACAGCTGAACCTTCCTGCTGTCCAGGGAGAACAAAAGAAGGAAAGGTTAGCCTGCGTGCACGCACACACACACACACACAAACACACACACACACACATACACACACACACGGCATTGAGGCTGAGGCTGAGGCAGGAGGATTGCGAGGTAGAGGCAAGCATGATCTAAAATTGAGACCTTGGGCTGGAGAGATGGCTTAGCGGTTAAGGCATTTGCCTGCAAAGCTTGAGGACCTAGATTTGATTCTCCAGGACCCACGTAAGCACAAGGTGACTCATGCATCTGGAGTTTATAGTGGCTGGAGACCCTGGTGCGTCCATTCTCTCCCTCCTTCTAAAAAATAAATAAATAAAATTGAGGCCTTGTGGAGAGAGAGAGAAACAAGGAAGATAGAAAGAGGGCTGGAGAGATGGCTTAGTGGTTAAAACGCTTACCTGCAAAGCCAAAGGACCTAGGTTCCATTCCCCAGGACCCACGTATGCCAGCTGGACACAATGGCACATGCATTTAGAGTTTGTTTGCAGCAGGCCCTGGCATGCCCGTTCTTTCTCTTTTTCCTTGCTCTTCTCTCTCACTCTCAAATAATTTTTTTTGAAAAGGGGCGGCTGGGGAAATGGCTTAGCGGTTAAAGCGTTTGCCTGTGAAGCCTAAAGGACCCCAGTTCAATTCCCCAGTACCCACACACATAAGCCAGATGCACAAGGGGGCACATGCCTCTGGAGTTTGTTTGCAGTGGCTAGAAGCCCTGGCATGCCCATTTTTCTCTCCCTTTGTCTCTAATGAATAAATAAATAAAAATAATCATAAAAATAAAAAAAGGAAAAATAAAAAAGAAAGCTGGAAAGAAAAGAAAAACGCCTTTAATCCCAGCATTTGGGAGGCAAAGGAGGATTACCATGAGTTTGAGGCCAGCCTGAGACTACATAGTGATTCCAGGTCAGCCTGGGCTAGAGTGAGACCCTTGAAAACAAAACAAAACAAAGGGCTGGAAAGATTTGGGTTAAAGCTTGCAGAAGGTAGGAGGATCCCAGTTAGGCATGCGTTTTCCAGGACCCAGCCAGATGCATAAGGGGGACTATGCATCTGGAGAATTCCAGGCTCAGGCCCTGGGGCTACCTGCCTATTTCTGTATCTCTCTCTCAAATTAATAAATAAAAAAAATAAAATATTTTAAAAAAAACAAAAAATGAAAGAAAGAATGAATGAAAGAAAGAAAAAAAGGGAAGGTGGTTACAGAGAAGGGGCAGAGATAGAGGTCTGCGATTCCAAGGAAGGGACATGACCCTGATGAGAAGCAAGAACCCTGGCACTGATCCAGAAAGAATTTATTTGGAGTGGCCTCACTACAATAGGAGACAGTCCCAGAAGGATTGTTGCTTCTGGATGGAGTGGGGACGTGACTTCTTAGCAGGATAATCAGCCAGCCTGGTGGGTGGAGACCCTGAGGCCCAATCAGTTTGTTATGGTTTTGGAATTCGTTTGCAGCAGCTGGAGGCACTGGCGCGCCCATTCTCTTTTTGTCTATCTACCTCTATCTCTCAAACAAATAAATAAAAATGTCAAATAATTTTTTTGTTGTTGTTTTTCGAGGTAGGGTTTCACTCTAGCTCAGGCTGACCTGGAATTCACTATGTAGCCTCAGGGTGGCCTTGAACTCACAGTGGTCCTCCTACCTCTGCCTCTTGAGTGCTGGGATTAAAGGCGTGCGCCACCACGCCTGGCTAAATAAATTTTTAAAAAAAAAAAGAAGGAAGAAAGATAGGTGATAGATAGATAAATTGATTGATTAATTGAAGAGCTGTAGAGATAGCTCAGCGGTTAAGGTGCTTACCTGCAAAGCCTAAAGACCCTGGTTCAACTATCCAGAACCCACCTAAGCCTGACACACAGGTGGCACATGCAACTAGAGTTCATTTGCAGTGGCTGGGGAGGCTCTGGCATGCCCAATTCTCTCTATATATCTCCCTCTCTCTCTAATAAATAAATAAAAATAATGGGGCTGGAGAGATGGTTTAGCGGTTAAGGCATCTGCCTGCAAAGCCAAAGGATCCCGGTTGGACTCTCCAGGACCCAGTAAGTCAGGTGCACAAGGGGGCTCATGCATCTGGAGTTTGTTTACAGTGGCTAGAGGCCCTGGTGTGCCCATTCTCTCTCTCTCTCTGCCTCTTTCTCCGTCTCAAATAAATAAATAAAATATATTAAAAATAAAATAATATAAATGTGTGTATATATTTAAAAAAATTAGTCAACTGAGTTACATACAGTTCAATTTCCTTTTTATTTCCCTTCACTCACTAGCCAAGCCTGGCCAGTCTCCAGAGGCCCAGGGGAGGAGCTTGCAAAACGACACCACCCACCCCAGACTGCACACCACGCCCTCGACGGTAGCCCTCGCGGACTACAACTCCCAGGAGGCAGCGGGGCAGCGCTGGTGGTGACGGCGGGGCGTCCTGCGTGCTGATTGGTCAGGGTCGAAAACCGCGCGCTGCCGGTGGAAAAGGCGCGCGGCGGCCTGCGCCTGCAGCTTGCAGCCCTGCAGCTTGCAGCCCTGCTGCTCGCTGTCGTGAGGCTGGTGGCGGCATGGATCTCAGCGAGCTGGAGAGGGACAATACAGGCCGCTGTCGCCTGAGCTCCTCTGTGCCCGCCGTGTGCCGGAAGGACCCCTGTGCCCTGGGCGTTGATGAAGCCGGCCGGGGCCCTGTCCTCGGTGCGCCCCAGGGCTGGGGCGCGGGGAGGAAGGGGCTTGCTTGGAGGAGATGCAGTTTGCACTGGAATAGGGGCTCGGGATTGCACCGGGCGTGCAGAGGAGGGAGCGGGATAGTGTAGTGATCGTGGTCATCGGTGCTGGCTTCAAGAAAATAGGGCGCACGCCTTTAATCCCAGCCCTCGGGAGGGTCACTGTGAGTTCGAGACCACCCTGAGACTATAGAGTGAATTCCAGGTCAGCCTGGGCAAGAGCGAGATCCTACCTCGAAAAAACACCAAAAAAACGAAAAACAAAAAGCGGTGATGATGGTGCAAGGGAGGTGGCCTTCACAAGCTGAGGGGTTGGAACCCTGCTCCCTGAAATCTGACATCCCTCTTTCCCAGGCCCCATGGTGTACGCCATCTGTTACTGCCCCTTGTCCCGCCTGGCAGATCTGGAGGCCCTAAAAGTGGCAGGTGGGTCCAAGCTATATGTCAGCCCACGGGGTTGCTGGGGAATGTGTAAACGGGCAGGAACCAAGAACTGGCCACTCTCCCTCTCTCCCTCTTTGCTCCATCCCTCTTTGCAGACTCAAAGACGCTGTCAGAGAACGAGCGGGAAAGGCTTTTTGCAAAAATGGAGGAAGACCAGGACTTTGTGGGCTGGGTTCTCGACGTGCTGTCTCCAAACCTCATCTCTACCAGCATGCTTGGGCGGTGAGGGAGCCCAGAAGGGTTGAGATGGAGGTACAGCCAACTTGGCCAGGCTGGACTCTGTGAATAGAATGGGAATAACTGAGATCTGTCCCACGTCACAGGGTCAAATACAACCTGAACTCGCTGTCCCATGACACAGCTGCAGGGCTGATACAGTATGCATTGGATCAAGGGGTGAATGTTACCCAGGTGAGCTAACTGTCGAGTTGTCTGTCTGGTCGCTTTTTGATAAAATGGGGGGTTTTGAAAAGCTTGGTGCTGGAGCTAGGTGTGGTGGCACATACTTTTTTTTGTTTTAATTTTTTTACTTTTATTTATTTTTGGAGAGAGAGACACAGAGAGAGGGAGAGGGAAACAGATAGAGATGGGCGCGCCAGCAGTGTCTCAGCTGCTGTGAACGAAATCCAGATGCGTGCACGCCCTTGTGGGCAAGTGTGGCATTGCGCCCTTGCGTCACTTTGCATCTGGCTAAACGTGGGACCTGGAGATTGGAGCCGCTGGAGATTGGAACCAGCGTTCTTAGGCTTAGGAGGCAGGCGCCTTAACCGCTAAGCCATCTCTCCAGCCCCACATACTTATTTTAAAAAAGGTTTTTTTTAAAAAAAATTATTTATTTATTTATTTGACAGAGATGTATATACAGAAATAGGCAGGGAGAGAGAGAGAGAGACAGAGAATGGACATGCCATGGCCTCAGCCACTGCAAATGAACTCCAGATGCTCCTCCTTGTGCATCTGGCTTATGTGGGTCCTGGAGAATCGAGCCTGGAACCGGGGTCCTTAGGCTTCACAGGCAAGCGCTTAACCGCTAAGCCATCTCTCCAGCCGGCACATACTTTTAATTCCAATACTGTGGAGGCAGAGGTAGGAGGATCACCATGAGTTGGATGCCAGCCTGAGACTGCATAGTGAATTCTGGATCAATCTGGGCTAGAGTGAGATCCTACCTCGAAAAAGCTAAATAAATAAAAACAGCTGGGCTTGGTGGCACACACCTTTAGTCCCAGCACTTAGGAAGCAGAGGTAAGAGGATCACTGTGAATTCCAGGCCAGCCAGAAACTGCATAGTGAATTCCAGGTTAGCCTGGGCTAGAGGGAGATCCTACCTTGAAAAACCAATAAAATAAAATAAAAGTTGGAGCTCAATTGTTACAGTGCTGGTCTAGCATGCAGGAAGCCCTGAGTTTGATTCCCCAACACCAACAAAGCTGGGCATGGCGCTCCACACCACTGTAATCCCAGCACTAGGGAGGTGGAGGCAGAAGGGACAGACCATCAAGGGAACCCTGTGCTACCCAGGAAGACTGTATTTTTTAAATTTAATTAATTAATTAATTAATTTATTTATTTATTTATTTATTTATTAGAGACACAGAGGGATGGAGAGATGGCTTAGTGGTTAAGGCGCCGGCCTGCTAAGCCTAAGAACCAGGTTCCAATCTCCAGATCCCACGTTTAGCCAGATGCCAAGTGACGCAAGGGTGCAATGCCGCACTTGACCACAAGGGGGAGCACGCATCTGGATTTCATTCACAGCAGCTGAGACTGCTGGCGCCCCATCTCTGTGTCCTTCTCCCTCTCTGTCTGTCTCTCTCTGTGTCTCTCTCCAAAAATAAAAACAAAATAATTTAAAATAAAAAAATTTAAAAAACTTAGAGAGACACAGAGAGAGGGAGTAAGTGAAAATGGGCACTCCAGGCCTCTAGCCACTGTAAACAAACTCCAGATGCATGTGCCACCCTGTGCATCTGGCTTATGTGAGACCTGGAGAATCGAACCTTGGTCCTTAGGCTTAGCAGCCAAATGCCTTAACCACTAAGCCGTCTCTCCATCCTGAGACAGTGTATTTTTAAAAAAAAAAGTACAAGCCGGGCGTGGTGGCACACATCTTTAATCCCATCACTCAGGAGGCAGAGGTAGGAGGATCGCCATGAGTTTGAGGCCACCCTGAGACTACATAGTGAATTCCAGGTCAGCCTGGGTTAGAGTGAGACCCTACCTGGGTGGGGGACAAAAAATTCCATTTTTGTTTCCTCCTTTTCTTCCTGCCCTATGTGTATCTCATACCAGGCTAATTCATACCCCTATCCCAGAGGCCCAGAAGATCATAAGGCTCCAAAGTACTCCTGTGTCCTGTGTCCTAGGATTGACCCCCCCACACACACCACCTGGAAGGCTCCCAGCTTCCTCCCTGGTTCCCCATCTCTAGCCCCCTCCCCTTCAATCTGCTCCCCACGCAGCAGAAGGTCTTTGTGAAATGCAAATGTTGACATTTAATTCTATGATCACACTGGGAATTAAATCACAGAATTGAGCCAAGTGGGGAAGAATGAGGTTTCAGTGATGAGAATAGGATGGCGGGCACTGCAATGGGCGGTTCTGAGAGAATTACAAAGGGGAGTGAAGTTGAGATACATATGTAATGTACTGGCTGAAGAGCTGACAGAGGCACAGTCCACAGAGCGGGCCAGCAGTGCCCTACAGTAGAAGACAGACAAGCCCTGTCCATGGGGAACAGATGGTCAGCTGGTACACAGAAAATGAAAGTAATTATGGGGGCTGGAGAGATGGCTTAGTGGTTAAGGTACTTGCCTGCAAAGCCAAAGGATCCCGGTTCGACTCTCCAGGACCCACGGAAGCCAGATGCACAAGGGGCGCATGCATCTGAAAATTGCAGTGGCTGGAGGCCCTGGTGCGCCCATTTTCTCTCTCTCCCTGAAATAAATAAATAAATAAATAAATAAATAAATAAATAAATAAATAAAATATTTTTTTAAAAGTAATTCTGAAACCTAATGTTTGTGCAATTAGTTATCCCCATCAGCTCTGTATTATTTTTTTAATTTTATTTATTTTTTTGGTTTTTCGAGATAGGGTTTCACTCTGGTCCAGGCTGACCTGGACGCTATGGAGTCTCAGCTCTTTAGCTGGCCCAGCTAATTTTCTTTATTTAAAGAGCTGATGGGAGCCGGGCATGGTGGCACACGCCTTTAATCCCAGCACTCGGGAGGCAGAGGTAGGAGGAGCGCCATGAGTTCAAGGCCACCCTGAGACTACATAGTGAATTCCAGGTCAGCCTGGGCTAGAGTGAGACCTTACCTCAAAAAAAAAAAAAAAAAAAAAAAAAAACAACAATAAAACAACATGTGAGCTGGTAGTTTTATGGAGCCCTTGATTAGCATGTACAGGATTCTGGATTCTTTATGCAACGCTGTAGGGGGAGAAGAATGTTCTGGACAGTGGGCACAGCATCTGGAAAGGCCAAGAAACTACAGCTTTAAAAAAAATATTTATTTATTTATTTATTTTTGGAGAGAGACACAGAGAGAGAGGGAGAGGAAGACAGAGATGGGCGCGCCAGCAGGCTCTCAGCTGCTGTGAACGAAATCCAGATGCATGCACCCCCTTGTGGTCAAGTGTGGCATTGCGCCCTTGCGTCACTTTGCATCTGGCTAAACGTGGGACCTGGAGATTGGAACCGCTGGAGATTGGAACCAGCATTCTTAGGCTTAGGAGGCAGGTGCCTTAACCGCTAAGCCATCTCTCCAGCCCTCCGAAACTACAGCTTTTACACTTGGGTTTCTCTGGCTGTTGATGACTGCATTTCTTTTGCCATGGCAGGTGTTTGTAGACACCGTAGGGATGCCAGAAACATACCAGGCCCGGCTGCAGCAACGCTTTCCAGGGATCGAGGTGACAGTCAAGGCCAAGGCAGATGCCCTGTACCCCGTGGTCAGTGCCGCCAGCATCTGTGCCAAGGTCAGAGCCCTGCTGCCCACAGCCTGCTCTCAGCATGCCCCTGGACAAGGAGGGCAGACACGGTTCCTGGGAGACAGGCTCCAGGTTTCTATCTTGTCTGCAGGTTGCTCGAGACCAAGCTGTAAAGAAATGGCGGTTTGTGGAAAGCCTGCAGGATGTCGATGCTGATTACGGCTCAGGCTACCCCAATGGTGAGTGCGAGCTCCTGAGCAACACAGGCATGGCCAGGACAGCATGCTCCTAGGGAAGGGTATTTTTTTTTAGTTTTTCAAGGTAGGGTCTCACTGTAGCTCAGGCTGACCTTGAATTCACTATGTAGTCTCAGGGTGGCCTTGAACTCTCGGCGATCCTCCTACCTCTGCTTCCCAAGTGCTGGGATTAAAGACGTGCACCACCACGCCCGGCTGGGAAGGGTATTTTTTATTTATTTTTTTTTGGTTTTTCGAAGGAGTCTCTCTCTAGCTCAGGCCGACTTGGAGTTCACTATGTGGTATCAGAGTGGCTACGAACTCACGGTGATCCTCCTACCTCTGCCTCCCGAGTGCTGGGATTAAAGGCGTGTGCCACAGCGCCCAGTTTAGGGAAGGGTATTTAATTAATTAGTTTAATTAATTTTTTATAGTGGCTTTAGGAGTTTTATTGAGCAGGTATTTTTTAATCACCAAGTGAAAAAAATATATATATATTTCTTCCTTTGTGTTTTTTTAAAATATTTTATTATTTATTTATTTATTTGAGAGAGAGATACAGAAATAGGCAGGTAGAGAGAGAGAGAGCGAGAATGGGTGCGCCAGGGCCTCCAGCCACTGCAAACGAACTCCAGATGCGTGCACCCCCTGGTGCATCTGGCTTACGGGGGTCCTGGAGAATCGAGCCTTGAACCGGGGTCCTTAGGCTCCACAGGCAAGTGTTTAACTGCTAAGCCATCTCTCCAGGCCCCTTTGTGTTTTTTTTAAATTAATTAATTAATTTATTTAAGAGTGACAGACAGAGAGGGAGATGCAGATAGATAGAGAATGCCAGGGCCTCCAGCCACTGCAAGTGCTGGGATTAAAGGCGTGTGCCACCATGCCCAGCTTCCTCTTAGATTTTTATTCGTCCTCCCCCACATTTCCTTTATTCAGTCTCTTCCCCTGACCTCACTTAGGCCTTTTCACCCCCATTATTCTGTTCTAATACTTACATATATACAATATCATCCTATTAAGTCCCCCCCTCCTTTCTATTCCCTTTCTATCCCCTTTCTAGCTTACTGGTTTCTGCTACTGAGTTTTATTCCTACTCACATAGAAGTCCAATCATTTGTAGCCAGGATCCACATGTGAGAGAGAACATGTGATGTTTGGCTTTCTGGGCCTGGGTTACTTCATAAGTATAATCCTTTCCAGATCCATCCACTTTCCTGCAAATTTCATAACTTCATTTTTCTTTACTGCTCAGTAGAACTCCATTGTGTAAATGTGCCACATCTTCATTATCATCTCATCAGTTGAGGGACATCTAGGCTGGTTCCATTTCCTAGCTATTGTGAATAGAGCAGCAATAAACATGGTTGAGCAAGTATCTCTAAGGCAATGAGATGAGTCCTTAGGATATATGCCTAGGAGTGGTATAGCTGGGTCATATGGTAGATCTATATTTAGCTGTCTCAGGAACCTCCACACTGATTTCCACAATGGCTGGACCAGGTTTGCATTCCCACCAACAGTGTAGAAGGGCTCCCTTTGTTCTGAATCCTCACCAGCATTTATGTTCATTTGTTTTCATGATGGTAGCCAATCTGACAGGAGTGAGATGGAATCTGAACATAGTTTTTTTTTTTTTTTTTTTGAGGTAGGGTCTCACTGTAGCTCAGGCTGACCTGGAATTCACTCTGTAGTCTCTGGGTGGCCTCGAACTCACACCTCTGCCTCCTGAGATTGGGATCAAAGGCATGGGCCTCTATCCCCAGCTGTTTTTTGTTTTGTTTTCATTTTTTTTTTTTTCAGAGATAGAGTCTTATTCTAAGCCAGGCTGACCTGGAATTCACTATGTAGTCTCAGGCTGCCTGGCTTCAAATTCACAGTGATCCTCTACCTCTGCCTCTCAAGTGCTGGGATTAAAGCCATGCGGCACCACAGCCAGCTTGTGTTTTTTATTTTATTTTATTTTATTTTATTTTATTTTATTTTATTTTATTTTATTTTATTTTATTTATTTATTTTAGAGAGATATACAGAAATAGGCAGGTAGAGACAGAGAGAGAGAATGGGCATGCCAGGGCCTCCAGCCATTGCAAACGAACTCCAGATGCATGCACCCCCTTGTGCATCTGGCTTATGTGGGTCCTGGAGAATCGAGCCTCGAACCGGAATCCTTAGGCTTCACAGGCAAGCATTTAACCACTAAGCCGTCTCTCCAGCCCCCAGCTTGTGTTTTTGAAGTAGGGTCTCACTGTAGCCCAGGAGGAAACCCTTTTAATTGTGCTGGGCACCCCACTTGGTGGCAGCACTGAGTCCAGACAGTGATACCCCTTGATCCTGGCCGGTGTGTGACAGCCACATTCCAGCCTGGAGGCTCCCACCCCTTCCTACCTCTATCCTGTCTCCCTGAAGCCCCACCTAATGGGCAACTGGGAACCAGAGTTGGCATGTACGTTGTATTAAAGGGAAGGAGGCCTGTGGACACGACTCACTTGGTAAAGTACAAGGAAGAGGATCTGAATTTCCCTTGAACCCACATACGTGCCAGGAGTGGTGAGATGTGTTTGTAACCCCAGTCCTGGGGAGAGAGACGGGTGGAATCCTGAAACTCACTGCCAGCTAGTCTGGTCTGATGAGCACACTTCAGGCCAGTGAGAGACCTTGTCACAGAGAGAGATGGGAAGTGTCCCTGAGGATGACACTTCAGGGTGTCCTTTGGTCTCTACACACAAACATATGCAAACAAAACTAGATCTGGGGCTGGAGAGATGGCTTAGTGATTAAACGCTTGCCTGTGAAGCCTAAGGACCCCGGTTCAAGGCTCTATTCTCCAGGACCCACGTAAGCCAGATGCACAAGGGGGCATGTGCATCTGGAGTTCGTTTGCGTGCCCATTCTCTGTCTCTACCTGCCTATTTCTGTATCTCTCTCTCTCAAATAAATTAAAAAAAAAAAAAAACTAGATCTGGAGAGATGGCTTAGCGGTTAAGGAGCTTGCCTGCAAAGCCTAGGAACCCAGGTTTGAATCCCCAGTACACAGGTAAGCCAGATGCACAAGATGGCACATGTGTCTGGAGTTCATTTGCAGTGGCTAGAGTCCCTGGCATGCCCATCTATATTCTTTCTATATATCTGTATTCTTTCTCTCTCTCAATTATAAATAAATAAGCCAGGTGTGGTGGTGCATGCCTTTAATCCCAGCACTCAGGAGGCAGAGGTAGGAGGATCACCACGAGTTCGAGGCCACCCTGAGAATACACAGTGAATTCCAGGTCAGCCTGGGCTAGAGCGAGACCCTACCTTGAAAAACAAAAACAAAAATAAAATAAAATAAAACCTGATTGCTGTTGTGACTGTTGTCCTTGGGGGTCAGGGAAACAGCTGAGAGGAAGATTCCCTAAACCTCACCCTTGGTGCTGCTTATTTAGCCATAGTTTGAGGGTGAGATGTTCACATGCAAAGGACGTGGGGCAAGAAAATGCTTCAGACAGTGGGCGGAGTCTGGAAGAGTGCTGTCACCAGAGCCTCAGGGACTGTCGCCATTGCCCCCTGCCCAGATCCCAAGACGAAAGCGTGGCTAAGGAAACACGTGGAGCCTGTGTTCGGCTTTCCTCAGTTTGTCCGGTTCAGCTGGAGCACGGCGCAGACCATCCTGGAGAAGGAGGCAGAAGGTGTCACCTGGTGGGTGTCCGCGGGGGAGGGAAGGGGACGGAGGCGCGGCCCAGCCCAGCTGGGGAGGCGTGCTCCCCACGACAGAGTGGCCACTGCCAGTCTTCTCCCCCACAGGGAGGACTCAGCGGCTGAAGATGAGGAGCGACACCGCAAGATCACGACCTACTTCCTCAGCCAGACCTCGCAGACCCGTCCCCAGGCACTCCACCGATACTTTCAGGAGCGGGGCCTAGAGGCAGCCACCAGCTTATAGGAGCCAGCCTTCCCTTGAGCCCCCCCCCCCAGAGGTATTAAAGCTGTTTGAGAAGCAACAAAACCAATGGATGGCATTCTGTGGTGTGGTGGGGGCCAGGGAACAGGTGCACTCCCTTCTTTCTTTTCTTTCTTTTCTTTTTCTTTCTTTTTGTTTTTTTTGAGGTAGGGTCTCATTCTGGCCCAGGCTGACCTGGAATTAACTATGTCGTCTCAGGGTGGCCTCAAACTCACAGTATCCTCCTACCTCTGCCTCCCAAGTGCTGAGATTAAAGCTGTGCGCCACCACGTCCAGCTCCCTTCTTTCCCTCCCTTCTTCCCTCCTTTCCTCCCTCCCTCCTTCCTATTTATGCCTAGGAGTGGTACAGCCGGATCATATGGTAAATCTATTTTTTTAATTTAATTTTTAATTTTTAGTTATTTATGAATTAATATTTTATTTTTTAAATTTATTTGAGAGAGGCAGAGAAAGAGAGAGAATGGACGCACAAGGGCCTCCAGCCACTGTAAATGAACTCCAGATGCATGTACCACCTTATGCATCTGGCTTATGTGGGTCCTGGAGAATTGAACCTTGGTCCTTTAGCTTTGCAGGGAAGTACTTTAACTGCTAAGCCATTTCTCCAGCCCTATTTTTATTTTTTTAACATATATATATATTATTATTATTTTATTTATTTTTGGAGAGAGACAGAGAGGGAGAGGGAGGCAGATAGAGATGGGCACGCCAGCAGTCTCTCAGCTGCTGTGAACGAAATCCAGATGTGTGCTCCCCCTTGTGGTCAAGTGCAGCATTGCGCCCTTGCGTCACTTTGCATCTGGCTAAACGTTGGACCTGGAGATTGGAACCAGGTTCTTAAGCTTAGCAGGCAGGCGCCTTAACTGCTAAGCCATCTCTCCAGCCCCCTATTTTTATTTTTAATATTTTATTTTTATTTATTTGAGAGCGACAGGCAGAGAGAGAAAGAGAGAATGGGCGCACCAGGGCCTCTAGCCACTGCGAACGAACTCCAGATGCATGCGCCCCCTTGTGCATTTGGCTTACATGGGTCCTGGGGACTCGAACCTGGGTCCTTTGGCTTTGCAAGCAAACGCCTTAATCACTAAGCCATCTCTCCAGCCAAGGTAAATCTATTTTTAGCTGTCTCAAGAACCTCCACACTGATTTCCACAATGGCTGTACCAGAGTATATCCCCACAAGGGTTCCTCTTTTTCCCGCAACCTCACCAGCATTTATTGTCATTTGATTTCTTGATCGTAGCCGTTCTGACAGGAGTGACATGGAATCTCAAAGTGGCACATCCTGGCGGTGGCATTTTGAACTGTCTAGACACCTGAAGGAGGCCTGTTTACAGCGCCCCCTAGTGGGCACTTTTCCTTATAGTCAGAAGTGTGCCTCAGTACGATCCGTGGGACACAATGCTTTTTAGCAGAAAGAGAAGAGACATTTTACCTTTTTTTTTTTCTTTTCCTTTTCCAAAGTAGGGTCTCACTGTAGCTCAGGCTGACCTGGGACATACTCTTTAGCCCCAGGTTGGCCTCAAAACTCAAACCTACATCAGCCTCCTGAACCCTGGGATTAAAAAAGTACCTGGGGTTGGAGGAATGGCTAAGCAGTTAAGGCACTTGCCTGCAAAGCCAAAGGACCCAGGTTCGAGTCCCCAGGACCCACGTAAGCCAAATGCACAAGGTGGCACACGCGTCTGGAGTTCCTTTGCAGTGGCTGGAGGCCCTGGTGTGCCCATTCTCTGTCCCCCTCTCTCAAATAAATGAATAAAATATATATAAATGAAAAATAGAGGCTGGAGAGATGGCTTAGCAGTTAAGGTGTTTACCTGAGAAGCCAAAGGACCCAGGTTCTATACTCCAGGACCCGTGTAAGCCAGATGCACAAGGGGCACATGCATCTGGAGTTCGTTTGCAGTGGCTAGAGGCCCTGGCATTCCCATTCTCTCTGTATGTCTGTCTTCTGTCTATCTCTCTCTCTCACTCCCTCTCTCTCTGCTTGCAAATAAATAAAATATACAAAAAGAGGGCCGGGCGTGGTGGCGCACGCCTTTAATCCCAGCACTCAGGAGGCAGAGGTAGGAGGATCGCCGAGAGTTCGAGGCCACCCTGAGACTACAAAGTGAATTCCAGGTCAGCCTGAGCCAGAGTGAGACCCTACCTCAAAATAATAATAATAATAATAATAATAATAATAATAATAATAATAATAAAAAAAAAATAAAGGTACCTGGCTCAAGTTCCTTCGTGGCTTTTTGTTTTGTTTTGTTTTTGTTTTTGTGAGGTAGGGTCTCACTGTAGCCCATGCTGACCTGGAATTAACTATGTAGTCTCAGGGTGGCCTCGAACTCTTAGCGATCCTCCCACCTCTGCCTCCCCAGTGCTGGGATTAAAGGTGTGCGCCACCCTGCCCAGCTGGCTGTTACTGTCTTCTTTCACTGAAGCACAGTCTCTCCTTGGGACTCAGAGCTCACCAGCCAGCTTGCCTCTGAGGGGTCCCCTGCTTTTTGCTTCGAGTCTGCTATTGCAGGCGGACCACCACACCCAGCCTGCATTTAATGGGTTCGGGGAGTCCAAACGTCATTTCTCAGGTCCTCACGCTTGCGCAGCACATTCTCTATCCACTGAGCCACCTTCCCAGCCCCCTGGACCTGTTCGCCCTGAAGCCAGGGAAAGCTGCAAAGTGTGTCTTAAACACATCAGAGCTTCTGGTGGGATGTAGTGGGGTCACACCTGCCCTGTGGGTCCCCTGCCTCCTGTCCTTGACACTCGGGTGTTACGAGTCCAAGATAGAGTCCATCTGTCATTCACACTAGTGTAGTTGCTAACTGTATCTGAGGATTAATTTTAATTTTAAACTACTTTTTTTTTCTTTTTCTTTTTTCTTTCTTTTCTTTTTTTTTTTTTTTTTTTCTTTTTTTTTTTTTTTTTTTTTTTTTTTTGGTTTTTCGAGGTAGGGTTTCACTCTGGTCCAGGCTGACCTGGAATTAACTATGTAGTCTCAGGGTGGCCTCGAACTCATGGCGATCCTCCTACCTCTGCCTCCCGAGTGCTGTTTTTTTGTTTTTTCAAAGTAGGGTCTCACTCTGGCCCAGGCTGACCTGGAATTCACTATATAGTCTCAGGGTGGCCTCGAATTCATGGCGATCCTCCTACCTCTGCCTCCCGAGTTCTGGGATTAAAGGCGTGCACCACCACGCCCATCTTAAATTTTTTTTTTTTTTTGGTTTTTCGAGGTAGGGTCTCACTCTGGTCCAGGCTGACCTGGAATTCACTATATAGTCTCAGGCTGGCCTCTAACTCACGGCGATCCTCCTACCTCTGCTTCCCGAGTGCTGGGATTAAAGGCGTGTGCCACCACACCCATCTTAAATTTTTAAAAAGTATTTTTATCTACTTATTTACTTGAGAAAAGAGAGAAAGAAGTAGAGAGAAAGAGGCAGAGCGAGAGGCTGGGCACACCAGGGCCTTTAGCCACGGCAAGCGAACTCCAGACACCTGTGCTACCTTGTGCATCTGGCTTCATGTCGGTACTAGGGAATCAAACCTGGGTCCTTTGGCTTTGCCAGCAAGCACCATAAATGCTAAGCCATCTCTCCAGCCCCCCCCCCTTTATTCTGAGGTAGGGTCTCATTATGTAGTCTCAGAGTGGCCTTGAACTCACAGTGGTCCTCCTGCGTGCTGGGATTAAAGGTGTGCGCTACCACTCCAGGCTAAATTTTTTGTTTCTTTGTTTTTTGAGGTAGGGTCTCACTCTAGCCCAGGCTGACCTGGAATTCACTATGTAGTCTCAGGGTGGCCTCGAACTCACGGCAATCCTCCTACCTCTGCCTCCTGCGTGCTGGGATTAAAGGTGTGTACCACCACGCCCATCTCAATTTTTTTTTCTTTTTCTATTTTATTTTTATTTATTTGAGAGAGAGAGAGAATGGGTGCACCAGGGTCTCCAGCTGCTGCAAAGGAACTCCAGACGCATGCGCCACCTTGTGCATCTGGCTAAGGTGGGTCCTGGGGAATTGAACCTGGGTCCTTTGGCTTTGCAGGCAAGCGCTTTAACCACTAAGCCACCTCTCCAGCCCTCTCCCAACTATTTTCCCAAGCAGCAACCACATTATAAGTCTTGTCTGGTGGCTTTATTCTGGGTGAATGAACACAATGAGTGAGTGTTGGGCCATTTCTCGAATAACCAGAAGGCCCCGCCTCGTGAGTCCTTGGTCGGGGTGCAGGGAAGGAACAGAACTGGAAACTAGAAGAGCGGGAGAGGGATGCAGCTCTGGGCGCCTTGGGGCTCCTTGGCCCAGGCTAGGGACTTTTTTTTTTTCTTTTCTTTTCTTTTTCTTATTGCAAGCCAAGTGCCCGCTAGGGGCCGCTGCCACTGCCGCTGCCTCCGCCGCTGACCACCGCGTCCAGCGCGGAGGTCCGAGCGCGCCGCCGCCGCCGTCGGGAGTCTCTGGGACTCGGCGGCTGCACCGAGGTGGAGATGTGGAGGCAATGCCGGGAGCCGGGGGCTGCCACGGGCAGGGTGTGACCCAGAACCGAACGACACAGGTCGGCTCCATCCGCGAAGGTCTAGGAGAAAGGGTGATGCCCTCTGGTCAGGGGGCGTGGTCAGGGGCTGGGCCTCTGCAAAGACGAGCCCTGGAGGTTCCTTTGAGGATGGGGGGTGTGTGTGGCGGGGAAGAGGGGATCTATGGGTGAGGCCAGGGGCCTGGGGAGGGAAGCAGGGTCTTGTGGTCCCTCAGGGCACATGGGAAGCTATGCACACATCCCTGCATGGGGCTTAGGATCGGGAAGGTTAGAGCTTGGGCTTAGACTCCAGGGTCTAAAATAGGGTATCAGCCTGGCAGAGGTAGGACGATCATTGTGAGTTCGAGGCCAGCCTGAGACAACAGAGTGACTTCCAGGTCATCCTGGGCTAGAGTGAGACCCTACCTCGAAAACCAAAACAACAACAACAAAAAAGAAAAAGAAAAAAAAAAAACAGGCAACCAGGAAGGGTCAGTAAAAGAAAAACAAAACAGGGCTGGAGAGATGGTTTAGGGGTTAAGGCGCCTGCCTCCTAAGCCTAAGAACGCCGGTTCCAATCTCCAGGTCCCACGTTTAGCCAGATGCAAAGTGACGCAAGGGCGCAATGCCACACTTGACCACAAGGGGCACA
>JAEOAD010002037.1:825000-845000 GCA_036365145.1 Orientallactaga sibirica
ATGGATAGAGAGACTGGAGACTCCCTCAAACCCCAGGAGGTCTGCTGGTACCCAGATTCTGCCACTGATTGAAGAGCCCTTCCTGATAGAGCCAA
The DNA here is from genome assembly GCA_036365145.1 of Orientallactaga sibirica. Taxonomy (NCBI): domain Eukaryota; kingdom Metazoa; phylum Chordata; class Mammalia; order Rodentia; family Dipodidae; genus Orientallactaga; species Orientallactaga sibirica. The sequence goes on from JAEOAD010002037.1 coordinate 825,096, forward strand.
ACCCCCTTCCATTCTTTTTTTAAAAATTGTTTTATTTTTATTTATTTATTAGAGACAGAGAGAGGGAGAGAAGGAGAGAGAGAGAGTGAGAATGGGTGCGCCAGGGCCTCTAGCCACTGCAAACAAACTCCAGACGCATGCGCCACCATGTGCATCTGGCTAACATGGGACCTGGAGAATTGAACCGGGGTCCTTAGGTTTCACAGGCATGTGTCTCAACCACTAAGCCATCTCTCCAGCCCCCCTTCCATTCTTTAGGACCAAATGTAATCTGCCAGCTGAAAGCACATTTCTGATGTGTTTTGTTTTGGGCTTTTTGAGGTAAGGTCTCATTCTAGCCCTGGACGAACTGGAGCTCACTCTATACTTCCAGGCTGGCTGGCCTCAAACTCACAGTGATTCTCCGGCCTCTGCCTCCTGAGTGCTAGGATTAAAGGTGTGTGCCACCATGCCTGGCTTAAAGCACATTTCTTCCTTCCTTCTTTCTTTCTGTCCTTCCTTCTTTCCTTTCTTTTTCTCGAGGTAGGGTCTCACTCTAGCCCAGGTGGACCTGGAATTCTCTCAGGCTGGCCTCAAACTCACGGCGATCCTCCTCCCTCTGCCTCCCCAGTGCTGGGATTAAAGATGTGTGCCACCATGCCTGGCTTAAAGCACACTTCTTCCTTCCTTCCTTCTTTCTTTCCTTCCTTCTTTCCTTTCTTTTTCTCAAGATAGGGTCTCACTCTGGCCCAGGCTGACCTGGAATTCACTCTGTAGTCTCAGGGTGGCCTCAAACTCACGGCGATCCTCCTACCTCTGCCTCCCCAGTGCTGGGATTAAAAGCATGCGCCACCACACCCGGCTTTAAAGAATATTTCTGACATCTCCCATCCTGTGGCCTTCCACCATCCCCTTCCCTAACAAGCAACATGACAACCTTCATTCTTCCAGACCCCTCTCCTGCCCAGGCTATTCTCCCTTTCCTCAGCCCAGCCTTCTCCCTCCCTCCCTCCCTCCCACTCACTTGTTTCACGGTCACCTTTTCTCAGCTCACAATCGGCTTAGGGGTTTCCACCCAGGGCTGGGTCTTTGGGACCACGCTGCACTGTGGCAAGGTTGGGGTTCGGCAGCTCGGTTCCAAAAGCTTCAGGGCAGGGGAAGCTCAGGGAGACAAATCACTTTCCACCTCGCTGTCTTTGGCCACTCACCTGTCAGCAGGCTGGGGTCTAGGGACTTGCTGAGCTGCCTCAGGATCAAAGTCAGGGAATCGGTGGTAGATGAAGGAGGTGAGGCTTAATGCAGAGGCGGAGCTCACCATAGTCCCGCCCCCACCCCTCAGACCAAAAGCAGGTGAGCTTGGCACTGGTGTGTGTGCGTGTATCCACGTACTGGCCCCACACAGAACCTGGGATTTATGTTATGTATCTGTCTGTTTGCAGAATGTGTGTGAAACGAAGGTGTGTATGGGTGTTCAGTGAATCGGCCTGTCTCTTGTTTGTGTGTGGTATGCTGTCTCTTGATTGGGTGAAGTGTGTGTGTGTGTGTGTGTGTGTGTGTGTGTGTGTGTGTGTTGAAGCAGGCTTCTGTGCCCGTCTCCTGTGTTTAAAATTTTGTTTCCAAAAAAAAAAAAATTTTGTTTCCGAGCCGGACGTGGTGGCACACGCCTTTAATCCCAGCACTTGGGAGGCAGAGGTAGGAGGATCACCATGAGTTCAAGACCACCCTGAGACTACAGAGTGAATTCCTGTTCAGCCTGAGCTAGAGTGAGACCCTACCTCGAAAAACCAAAAAAAAAAAAAAAAAAAAATTGTTTCCATTGCTGGGCGTGGTGGCGCACACCTTTAATCCCAGCACTCTGGAGGCAGAGGTAGGAGGATCGCCAAGGGTTCGAGGCCACCCTGAGACTACATAGTGAATTCCAGGTCAGCCTAGGTTAGAGTGAGACCCTACCTTGAAAAACCAAAAATAAATAAATAAATAAGTGAATAAAATGTTGTGTCCACGCCAGGTGTAGTGGCACATGCGTTTAATCCCAGCACTCAAGAAGCAAAGGTAGGAGGATCGCAGCAAGTTCAAGGCCAGTCTGGCACCACAGAGGGAATGCCAGGTCAGCCTGGGCTAGAGCGAGACCCTACCTTGAAAAAACCAACACCAAAAATAGTGTCCTTTGCATTTTCTCTAGTCATTCATTTAACAAACATTTACTAAGCCGGGCGTGGTGGCGCACGCCTTTAATCCCAGCACTCGGGAGGCAGAGGTAGGAGGATCGCCAAGAGTTCAAGGCTACCCTGAGACTACATAGTGAATTCCAGGTCAGCCTGGACCAGAGTGAGACCCTACCTCAAAAAACCAAAATAAATAAATAAATAAATAAATAAATAAATAAATAAATAAATAAAAACATTTACTGAACATGTACTATGCACCAGGTTCTGGAGACACAGTCGTGTTCAACACATAACAGTTTCTGTCTTCACAGAACTGTCATGCCAGAGCCAGGTGTGGTGTGGTGATGCACGCCTTTAATCCCAGCACTCGGGAGGCAGAGGTAGGAGGATCACCATGAGTTCGAGCCCCTCCCCCCGAGACTACATAGTGAATTCCAGGTCAGCCTGAGTTAGAGTGAGACCCTACCTTGAAAAAAAAAAACAAACCCAAAAACCTGATATTCCAGCTGGAGAGTCAGATGGGAAAATGGCCCTGCAGTGTGTGACCGTGCAGTGTGGGGAGAGTAGGAAAATAATGTTTCTGTGGACGAGGTAGGAATTCTTGTGCTGTAGGAAGGCATTCCTTGGTTTCGCTCTGACGTGTGCTCCTGTGCTTGTTGAGTGCTTGCATGTGTGTTACTGTTTCCCAAGTATGTATTTGTATGCAGGGTTTTTCGGGCACATGTGTTCATGCACATTACATATGTCTCTTTACTGAGTATATATATATATATATATATATATATATATATTGGTTTTGCGAGGTAGGGTCTCACTCTGGTCCAGGCTGACCTGGAATTAACTATGTAGTCTCAGGGTGGCCTTGAACTCTTGGCGATCCTCCTACCTCTGCCTCCCAAGTGCTGGGATTAAAGGCGTGCACCACCACGCCCGGCTCTGAGTGTATATTTTCAAGTACATGGTTGTGTGAGTCTGCTTGCTGATTATGCATTTGTGTGTGCGTGTGTTTGGAGAATATCCGGGCCTAGGTTTGACAAGGGTGTATGCACACAGTGTGTGTGAATATGCACTTTTTTTTTCTTTTTTTTAGAGAAAGAGATACAGAAATAGGCAGGGAGAGAGAGAGAGAGAATGGGTGTGCCAGGGCCTCCAGCCACTGCAAACGAACTCCAGATGCATGCACCCCCTTGTGCATCTGGCTTACGTGGGTCCTGGAGAATCGAGCCTTGAACCGGGGTCCTTAGGCTTTATAGGCAAGTGTTTAACCACTAAGGCATCTCTCCAGCCCCTGAATATGCACTTTTGTGTCTGCATTTGAAAAGTCTGTGTATAGGTGTGTGTTTACAGATACGTGTTTGCAGGGTGTGCTCACACCTGTTTGAAATTGCTAAGTACGTGTATGTAGAGTGTGCACACATGTCATATGTGTGGGTCTGCCAAACATGGATTTCTGTTTGTGCTCACATGTATATCTGCAGTGTGTGTCCTTGTGGAATGCATATATGTGGTTTTATTTTATTTTTCTTTTTGGTTTTTCGTGGTAAGGTTTCGCTCGCTCTAGCCTAGGCTGATCTGGATTTCACTATGTAGTTTCAGGCTGGCCTCGAACTCATGATGATCCTCCTACCTCTGCCTGCCTAGTGCTGGGAATAAAGGTGTGCACCACCACGCCTGGCTACATGTTTTTTTTTTTTTTTTTTTTTTTTTTTTTTTTGGTTTTGTGAGGTAGGGTCTCACTCTGGTCCAGGCTGACCTGGAATTAACTATGTAGTCTCAGGGTGGCCTCAAACTCTCGGCGATCCTCCTACCTCTGCCTCCCGAGTGCTGGGATTATACATGTGTTTTTATGAACCATAACCACCAAAGTCTGTCTCCCATCTCAGGAGAAGACAGCTGTTTTCTGAGGGAATAAATGAAAAGGTGTTTTCTCTGACTCTCTCTCTCTCTCTGCCTACTGTTAGCCCAGGCTGGCCTGGAGCTAGCCATTCTCCTGCCTCAGCCTTCTGAGTCTCTCAGTGACATCATAGAGAACGTCACAACCAACTGTTCAAGACCCAGTCTTTGTCCCATCTTGAGGTTGGCCAAATTGCTTGTGCGTTTATCTGCCCTACCTCCGCGTTATGCCTTGCGTCAGAGCCCCGCCCCCTTTCCTTTCCCTGACGTTATCTCCCTGGGGGGGTTAACTCTGATTTCAGCACCACGGACAGTTCCAGGGCTGTGGACCAGCACGAAATACAAGCAGCCATCTGAAGATGACCTGGGGACCAACGGACAGCAATGAACAGGCAGAGGCACACACAACCTTCTCTGCCCGTGTTCCGGCAGGGGTCACTCTCGCCTGGAGACCCTGCCCTGCAATACCTTGGTGCCACCCTTGCAAAGCCTCCCTCTCTTGTCCCCAGTGCCACCACCTAGAAAGGGGAGGGACTCCTGCTCTTCTCTCCAACTCTGGGAAGTGTGGTCAAGTTGACCTCAGCGGAGTGAAATCGCTTCATCTCCCCTCCCCAGCTCCCAGCTAATCGCTCTTATAAATATAGCCCGACCTGGCCTGACTCCTTAATCCTGACCATGAAGGGGGAGAGGTATCTGAGGGGATGCTTGCTTTGGTGGGAGGGGGGTGTGCACAAGATAAGGAGGCCTATATGTAAGGAATTTTTTTTTTTTTACCTGAGGGGACATCTCCAGAGAGGACGGGTCTCTGTGCTGAACGTGTAACTCTTGTGAACTTTGAAAGTGTCCTAGGGCAGGGACAATTTCCCATAGAGAATATGCCACTGTGTGTGTGGGGCAGTGTCCCTCTGTCGTGGTATGTCCTCCCCAGAGTCCGCACATGGTATCAGCTATAGGATCTTTTTTTGTTGTTGTTGTTTTGTTTTCTCGAGGTAGGGTCTCACTCTGCCCAGGCTGACCTGGAATTCACTATGTAGTCCCAGGGTGGCTTCGAACTCACAGCGTGTTCCACCACACTCGGTTTACCAATGGGATCTTTATTTGAGGCAAGGCCTCTTCGGGGAGGCAGGTGCATTGAGATAAAGCGTCACCTCTCGGAAAGGCTGTCTGTCTTGGGAGTGATTTTTCAGGATGGTGGTAGTGGGTGATCAGAGATCGAATCCCACATCCTTGGGCTGGAGAAGAGGGTGTTACGCATGAGAATGTATCTCTTTAGGTTGTTTCCTGGGGGGGCATCTAAAGGCTCCACCCCCCCAAGCTCGTCCTCCCCAACATACCCCATTCCCACCCTTGCAGCGCCAGCAGCAGTGGCGAAGGCCAGGCTCGTGCGCCCAGGCGCAGTGACGGCGCGCCGGATCCGCCCCGTTTCGCTCCGCCCCACCCCCAGCCGCCGCGGTACCCGTGGCTTCTCCCTCCTCCCATCTCCCTCCTCCCATCTCCCTCCTCCCGTCTCCCTCCTCCCGTCTCCCTCCTCCCTCCCTGGGGCCGAAGTCGCCGCCGCCGCCGCAGCCATGGACGATTCGGGCCTGATCCGCCGCCGGAGGTTGCAGGTAGCCCGGGTGGTGGTGGTGGTGGTGAGGGCATGGGTGGAAGGCTTGGGGTTCGGGCTCCCTGGGCTGAGGGTCCGAGCGGGAGGCGGGAGAACTTGAGCTAGGGTCGGTCAGGGCGCCCCCTCCCACTGCCTAGGGATGCTCTCCACCGGGGGAGAGGGGAGGGGAGGACGAGGTGGCCCGTGCGTTCTGGCACGCTGGGGACCCCGCCCCTCAGGCATCGCCTGCGGATTCGGGGAGCTGATGGAGAGGGGGTGTGTGTGGCATCCTAATGCTCTCGTCCCCACTTCCTTCCAGGGATAACCTGAGGGATGCCTGGCCCGCCGGAGGGGGGATGGGGATTGGTAGCCAAAGTCATCGCCCTGGCTCCTGGCCAGGCAGAGGGTGTTGGGGGGGGGGGGCTCCAAGCAAAGTTATTACCTTAGGGCTCCAGCCCCTCGGGGCCACCAGCACCGCAGCGGCCGTAAACATGTTTGTGTAGCAGCCTCGCCCCTCACCACCCCCAAGGAGCCCTTCCGGAGCGTGCAACTGGACGTGGGTCCATGCACCTGCCCCGGCCACTAGGATTGTTCCTACTGCCCTAATTGGACGGGCACCTAGACAGCCTCCCCACTTTTCATCCCGCCCCACTCCACTACAACACCCCCCCTCCCGCCCGCGATCCTCAAGTCCAGCCCAGCTTGTGGGTGGGCGGGAGCGATTTTTAGCTCCTTGCAGCCTTTAGAAGATGTTGGTCCGCCAGGCCGCGCAGGCGCAGGAGGCGCAGGGCCACGGTACCGAGCGGGACACTTGAGGGGTTTGTTGTGGAGCCAAGGGAAAGCGCAAACAAAATCCAGGCAGAAGCTCCCACCTCCCAGGTGGTTGGTTATTCTGAGGGCGACAAGACTCTTTTTTTTTTTTTTTCCCTAGCCCAGGCTGACCTGGAATTCACTATATAGTCTCTGGCTAGCCTTGAACTCATGGCGATCTTCCTACTTCGGCCTCCTGAGTGCTGGGCCAACACTTCCAGCTGAGAACATACCTTTCTGGTGAAGGCTAGGGTTTGTGCATCTGAGGAATTGATAAGGAGGTTCCTATGACTGTAGCTCCTTAACTACAGAGAGGGGGAACCATCCAGGCTTCATTCCTAGGGCAGCCTGGGGAGCTGACCCTTCTATGGCATCCTTGGAGCTCAGCCCCTAACGCTTGGTGCCCTAGTTTGGTGGCGCAGGCCTTTAATCCCAGCAGATGTGGAAGGATCACTGTGAGTTCGAGGCCATCCTGGGACTACTGAATGAATTCCAGGTCAGCCTGGGCTAGAGTGAAGACCCTACCTCAAAAAGAAAAACAAGCTTGCCTAGCCGGGCGTGGTGGCGCACACCTTTAATCCCAGCACTTGGGAGCCAGAGGTAGGAGGATTGCCAAGAGTTCGAGGCCACCCTGAGACTACATAGTTAATTCCAGGTCAGCCTGGACCAGAGTGAGACCCTACCTTGCAAAACCAAAAAACAAAAAACAAAAAACAAAAAAGCTTGCCTGCAAAGCTAAAGGACCCAGGTTCGATTCCCCAGGACCCTTGTAAGCCAGATGCACAAGGTGGAGCATGCGTCTGGAGTACGCTTACAGTGGCTGGAGGTCCTGGCATGTCCATTCTCTCTTTCTTTCTCTCCCTCTTTCTCTGTCAATGAAATAAATAAAAATATAAAAAGATTTTTTAAAACCCCATAAAGTTGGCCGGGCATGGTGGCGCACGCCTTTAATCACAGCACTCGGGAGGCAGAGGTAGGAGGATCGCCGAGAGTTCGAGGCCACCCTGAGACTACATAGTTAATTCCAGGTCAGCCTGGACCAGAGTGAGACCCTACCTTGCAAAAACCAAAAAACAAAACAAAACAAAACAAAAAAAACCCATAAAGTTTGGATTAAGCCAATAGGCCTAAGACTCAAGGTCAAACCCCAGCCTGGAGCTTGTGAGAAATCTGGAGATTCATAGCCGGGCATGGTGGCGCACGCCTATAATCCCAGCACTCGGGAGGCAGAGGTAGGAGGATCGCCGTGAGTTCAAGGCCACTCTGAGACTACATAGTTAATTCCAGGTCAGCCTGGGCCAGAGTGAGACCCTATCTCGGAAAGAAAAAAAAAAAAAGAAATCTGGAGATTCAAACCCTTGACCTGGAATCTTTCCCCTCTTTTAGTCTCCCCCTAAGCCACCATTCTCAAAAGTCAGAGATCCCTGGGAGCAGACTGGCCAATGCAGCAGGAAAAAAAAAAAAAAAAAAAAACACAGCAGAGCATCCTAGGTCAGGAAAAGACTTCCCAGAGCTTTGGATGCTACCGAAGCCGGCTTGCAAAGATAAATAATTTGCTTTTAAACGGCTCAGTCTCAGAGCTCAGGCTTCTCGGAGGTCTCCCACACAGGCCCTGGCGTTCCCAGGGGTAGGTCGGTACAAAGGGGTTCTGAGAACACCCAGTTCCCACAAAACCGGAGCCTCCAGGTCCTCCGGGCGGGGGGGAGGAGGGGTGGAAAGGGGCGGGCCCGCAGGAGTGTCTCCTAGCTCTCCCATTGGCTCAGCGCCACGCGGAACCCCGCCCCAACCCCGCCCCTCCCACTCAGCAACCCGACCCCGGCTGGCCCTGGGCAGGCAGGCTCTGCTGGAGGCTGCTCCCAGCTCTTCCCTTCTGCCTGAGGTAACCACTTCCTTTTGGTTTTATTTATTATTTATTTATTTATTTTTGGGTTTTTCGAGGTAGGGTCTCTAGCCCAAGACTGACCTGGAATTGATTTTGTAGTCTAAGGGTGGCCTGGGACGCACAGAGATCCTCTTTCCTCTGCCTCCAAAGTGCCTGGACTAAAGGCATGCGCCACTACACCCGCCTTTTTTGGGGGGTGGGGGTGGGGGAGGGTTCCAGGTAGAGTTTCACTCTAGTCCAGGCTGACCTGAAATTCACTATGTAGTCTCAGGGTGGCCTCGAACTCTGGGCAATCCTCCTACCTCTGCCTCCCAAGTGCTGGGATTAAAGGTGTGCACCACCACGGCCTGGCTTTTTTCTTTTAAGATATATTTTATTATTTTTATTTACTTATTAGAGACAGAAAGAGATAGAGAGAGAGAATAGGCGCACCCAGGGCCTCTAGCCACTGCAAACGAACTCCAGACTCATGTGCCACCATGTGCATCTGGCTTATGTGGGACCTGGAGAATTGAACCTATGTCCTTAGGCTTTGCACGCATGCGCCTTAACCGCTAAGCCCTCTCTCCAGCCCAAGCCCGGCCCATTTATTTATTTATTTATTTATTTATTTATTTATTTATTTATTTCATTTATTTATTTATGTGAGAGAAAAAGGCAGAGAGAGAGAGAAAGAGAATGGGCATGCCAGGGCCTCCAGCAACTGCAAAGGAACTCCAGAGGCATGCGTCCCCTTGTGCATCTGGCTTACATGGGTCCCGGAGAATCGAACTTGGGTCCTTTGGCTTTGCAGACAAACGCCTTAACTGCTAAACATCTTTCCATCCCCCAAGCCCAGATTTTAAAATATAAATATTTTATTTTTATTCATTTATTTATCAGAGAGAGAGAGAGAGAGAGAATGGGCACACTAGGGCCTCTGGCCACTGCAAACGAACTCAAGATGCATATGCCACCTTGTGCATATGGATTACGTGGGTTTTGGGGAAATGAACCTGGGTCCATAAGCTTTGAAGGCAAATGCCTTAACTGTTAAGCCATCTCTCCAGCCCCAAAGTCCAGGTCTTGATTGGTTTGGGTCACCAACCCCAAGCAGACAGTCCAGGTTCACTGAGATGACTTATTCCAGACCAGGCACAGTTATGGAGGAAGGGACAGATTGGAGAATACAGATCTGGAAGTTCCATACTGGCCTTTGACGGCCTGCTCTCCCAGGTCTGCAAGAGAGCAAAGCCAAGCCAGTGGGCCACAGAGCAAAACTGCAGCCAAAAGGTCATTCAGCTGAGTTCTGAACTCCTGACTGGTACATTTGCAGATCTTTACAATGGAATCTCAAACCCACCACACACCTTAAGGTGCCAGTGACATTGCACCATCTTCTTTTAGGTGATTGCAAATGCAAACTATAAACTAATAAAACACTGAATATATTGGGGACAAACAGTTCAAACTACTACAGGTTTCAAGCCCAGTTCGGGGAATCCAAGCTAGAACTTATTCAAGCCAAGCCTTTTTAAAAATTAATTAATTAATTGGTCTTATTTTTTTACTTTATTTAATTTTTAAAAATTATTTTATTTTGTTTTTGGGAGTGGGCCACCCTCTGTTATGCAGTCTGTCTATTCATGCTGAGTTCTGATCTTATGACTGGTGTCTTCTGAGCCCATACTGTGTACCAGGCACAGCCGTGAGGTGCTAGGAGTTGGCACCATCTTCTTCTAGGGGGTACAGGAGATCTGGGAAGGTCATTCACCAAGGTCATCAAAGGGCAAAACAGTTTACAGCTAAAGTTTCTGCTTTGAGCGGGGCTTATCAAGGATCTAGAACATACTTCTTTTTTCTTTTTTTTTTAATTAATTAATTACTTTATTTATTTTATTGACAACTTCTTTAATTGTAGACAATATCCCATGGTCCTTCCCTCTCTCCCCCCATAGAACATACTTCTTTCTCCCCCGTTGGAGTCCCCTGAAAGACCCTGTGAAATGTCGATGACACCACTTGTATTCCCAGCACTGGGAGATGGAGGCGGGAGGGAGGATCCAGAGTTCAAGAACAAAACAAACCAGGACTGGAGGGATGGTTTAGCGGTTAAGGCTTTGCCTGCAAAGCCAAAGGATCCCGGTTCGACTCTCAGGCCCCATGTAAGCCAGAATCACACAAGGGGGCGCATGCATGTGGAGTTCATTTGCAGTGGCTAACAGGCCCTGTCATGCCCATTCTCTCTCTCGCTCTCAAATAAATGAATAAATAAATAAATAAATATTTTTTAAAAAGCAACAACAAAACAGACCTTTCAAAACATCCAACCATTTCCATCTGAAGTGCTACCAACCCACTTTGCTCAGCCTCAGCCTGTGGAACAGAACTGACAACTGACCACAAGATTGTGCTGAGTCTGTTGCTCTTCTCCAAAAAGGCTTGGGACCTTGTAACTTAAATTTATTTATTTATTTATTTGACATAGAAAGAGAGAATGGGCGTGCCAGGGCCTCCAACCACTGCAAACAAACTCCAGACGCATGCGCCCCCTTGTGCATCTGGCTAACGTGGGTCCTGGGGAATCAAACCTGGGTCCTTTGGCTTTGCAGGCAAATGCCTTAACCGCTAAGCCATCCCTCTAGCCTGAGACCTTGTAACTTTCTTTTCTTTCTTTCTTTCTTTATTTTATTTTATTATTATTATTATTATTTGATTTTTCAAGGTAGGGTCTCTCTAGCCCAGGCTGACCTGGGATTCACTATGTCTTAGGGTCTCCTCAAACTCACAGAAATCTTCCTACCTCTGCCTCCTGAGTGCTGGGATTAAAGGCGTGCGCCACCATGTCCAGCTTAATAATAATAATAATTATTATTATTTGGTTTTCAGGGTAGGGTCTTGGTCTAGCCCAGACTAACCTTGTATTCACTATGTAGTCTCTGCGTGGCCTTGAACTCACGGTGCTCCTCCTACCTCTTCCTCCCAAGTGCTGGGATTAAAGGAATGCACCACCATGCCTGGCTCAGCTTAATTATTATTTATTATTATTATTATTTTATTTATTTTTGGAGAGAGACACAGAGAGAGACAGGCAGAGAGGGAGAGGGAGACAGATAGAGATGGGCGCACCAGCAGTCTCTCAGCTGCTGTGAACGAAATCCAGATGTGTGCACCCCCTTGTGGTCAAGTGCGGCATTGCGCCCTTGTGTCACTGCATCTGGCTAAACGTGGGACTGGAGATTGGAACCAGCGTTCTTAGGCTTAGGAGGTAGGCGCCTTAACAGCTAAGCCATCTCTCCAGCCCAGCTTAATTATTTTTATGAGAGAGAGAGAGAACGAGAACCAGGGTCTCCATCCACTGCAATGGAATTCCAGATATATGCACCACCTGTGTGTCTGGTTTACGTGGGTCATGGGGAATTGAACCTGTGTCCTAGGCTTGCAGGCAAGTGCCTTAACTGCTAAGCCATCTCTACAGCCCTAATTTTTCTTTTTTAATTTATTAGTGTGTGTATGTGAAAAAAGTGTGTGTGCACTCATATGATTGTGTGTGTATGTCACAACACAGAGTGTTTTTCTTCTCCTCCCACTTGTTTGTTTGCAGGCAGTTTCCCTCAGCAGTTCTGCTGCACTGTGTGTGTTTGTTTGTTTCCAGGCAGTTTCCCTCAGCAGTTCTGCTGCACACTGTGTGTGTGTTTCCAGGCAGTTTCCCTCAGCAGTTCTGCTGCACTGTGTGTGTTTGTGTGTTTCCAGGCAGTTTCCCTCAGCAGTTCTGCTGCACTGTGTGTGTTTGTGTGTTTCCAGGCAGTTTCCCTCAGCAGTTCTGCTGCACTGTGTGTGTGTGTGTGTTTCCAGGCAGTTTCCCTCAGCAGTTCTGCTGCACTGTGTGTGTGTGTGTGTGTGTTTCCAGGCAGTTTCCCTCAGCAGTTCTGCTGCACTGTGTGTGTGTGTGTGTGTTTCCAGGCAGTTTCCCTCATCTGTTCTGCTGCACTGTGTGTGTGTTTCCAGGCAGTTTCCCTCAGCAGTTCTGCTGCACTGTGTGTGTGTTTCCAGGCAGTTTCCCTCAGCAGTTCTGCTGCACTGTGTGTGTTTATTTCCAGGCAGTTTCCCTCAGCAGTTCTGCTGCACTCTGTGTGTTTATTTCCAGTTTGTTTCCAGGCAGTTTTGCACTGTGTGTGTTTATTTCAGTTGCTGCAGTTCTGCTGTGTGTGTGTTTATTTCCAGGCAGTTTCCCTCAGCAGTTCTGCTGCACTGTGTGTGTGTGTTTATTTCCAGGCAGTTTCCCTCAGCAGTTCTGCTGCACTGTGTGTGTGTGTTTTTCCAGGCAGTTTCTCTCAGCAGTTCTGCTGCACTGTGTGTGTGTGTTTATTTCCAGGCAGTTTCCCTCAGCAGTTCTGCTGCACTGTGTGTGTGTGTGTGTTTCCAGGCAGTTTCCCTCAGCAGTTCTGCTGCACTGTGTGTGTGTGTGTTTGTTCTGCTGCACTGTGTGTGTGTTTCCCAGGCAGTTTCTGCAGCAGTTCACTGCACTGTGTGTGTGTTTATTTCCAGGCAGTTTCCCTCAGCAGTTACTGCACTGTGTGTGTGCAGGCACTCAGCAGTTCTGCTGCACTGTGTGTGTGTTTCCAGGCAGTTTCCCTTCAGTAGTTCTGCTGCACTTTGTGCACCTGTGTAGCTGGTCTGGAGCTTCTAGATCTGCTCAGCCTCCTACTACCTTAGGCTCTTGGATCCCGGGTGCCTGCTCCACTTTGCATTTTCTTCTTTTTTTTTAAATGTACTTTGTTTATTTATTTATTTGAGAGAGAGAGAGAAAGAGAGGGAGAGAATGGGTATTCCTGGGTCTCCAGCCACTGCAAACGAACTCCAGACGCATGGGCCACTTTGTGTACATGGGTTCTGGGGAATCAAACCTGGGTCCTTTGTCTTTGCAGGCAAGTGCCTTAACCATTCTCCCATCTCTACAGCCCACTATGCATCTTTTTAAAAGAATATGTTATTTATTTATTTGGGAGAGAGAGAGAGAGAAGCAGATAGAGAGTGAATAGGTACAGCAGGGCCTCCAGCCACTGCACATGAACTCCAGATGCATGCACCACCTGGTGTATCTGTCTTACCTTAGGCTTCACAGGCATGCATCTTAACTGCTGAGCCATCTCTCCAGCCCCCACCCTTTTAAAAATATTTTATTTATTTATTTGACAGAGAAAGAGAAACAGACAGAGACAATGGCATGGCAAGACCTCTAGCCACTGCAAATGAACCAGACAACATATGTGCCACCTTATGAATCTGGCTTACATGGGTCCTAGGGAATCAAACCTGGGTCTTTTGGCTTTGCAGGCCTTAATCATTAAGACATCTCTACAGCTCCTCTCTTTTTTTAAGATTATATTTTTATTTATTTATTAGAGACAGAGAGAGGGAGTGAGAGAAGATGAGAGAAAGAGTGAGAATGGGCATGCCAGCGCATCTAGAACTCCAGATGCATGTGCCACCATGTGCATCTGGCTTACATGGGACCTGGAGAACCAAACCGCGGTCCTTAGGCTTCACAGACATGAACCATTAAACCATTTCTCCAGCCCAGCTCTCTCTTTTTTTTTTTAAAAAATGCTTTTTTAAAAGATTTTATTTTAGCCGGGCGTGGTGGCGCATGCCTTTAATCCCAGCACTCGGGAAGCAGAGGTAGGAGGATCGCCATGAGTTCAAGGCCACCCTGAGACTACATAGTTAATTCCAGGTCAGCCTGGGCCAGAGTGAGACCCTACCTCGAAAAACCAAAAAAAAAAAAAAAAAGATTTTATATTTATTTATTTATTTATTTATTTATTTATTTATTTATTAGAGGGAGAGAGAGACAGAGATTGAGAATGGGCACGCCAGGGCCTCTAGCCACTGCAAGTGAACTCCAGATGCATGTGCCACCATGTGCATCTGGCTTACGTGGGACCTGGAGAACCAAACCGGGGTCCTTAGGCTTCACAGGCATGCACCTTAACCGCTAAGCCATCTCTCCAGCCTTCTTTTTTTTTAATTTTTAATTTTTTATTTTTCAAGGTGGTTCTTGCTCTAGCCCAGGCTGACCTGGCATTCACTCTGTAGTCTCAGGATGGCCTTGAACTCATGGTGATCTTTCTACCTCTGCCTCTGAAGTACTGGGATTAAAGGCATGTGCCACCACACCCAGCACTTTTTTTTGGTTTTTTGAGGTAGGGTTGCATTCTAGCAGAGGCTGACCTGGAATTCACTCTGTAGTCTCAGGGTGGCCTTGAACTCTTGGGGATCCTCCTACCTCTGCCTCCCAAGTGCTAGGATCAAAGGCGAGTGCCACCACGCCCAGTTTTTTAAATTTTTGAGATGTATCTTGCTATGTGGCACAGGCTGGTTTCCTAAGTGCTAGGGTTATACCCCCAAAAAAGACCTTCTTCAAATGTGGATGCGTGCAGTTAATAGCAATTTCTACCACTGCCGTCCTTTTATTTTTTTTAATATTTATTTATTTGAGAGAGAAAGATACAGAAATAGGCAGGTAGAGAGTGAGAGAGAATGGGCACGCCAGGGCCTCCAGCCATGCAAACGAACTCCAGATGTGTGCACCCCTTGAACATCTGGCTTATGTGGGTCCTGGAGAACTGAGCCTCGAACCGGCGTCCTTAGGCTTCGCAGGCAAGCGTTTAACCGCTAAGCCATCTCTCCAGCCCCATTGCCATCCTTTTAAAAGAATACTTGGTGGGGCTGGTTCGATTCTCCAGGTCCCACGTAAGCCAGATGCACATGGTGATGCATGCGTCTGGAGTTCGCTTGAAGTGGCTGGAGTCCCTGGCGTGCCCATTCTCTCTCTGTCTAATAAATAAATAAAATAATAATTTTTTTTTTTTTGGTTTTGCGAGGTAGGGTCTCACTCTGGTCCAGGCTGACCTGGAATTAACTATGTAGTCTTCAGGGTGGCCTCGAACTCTCAGCGATCCTCCTACCTCTGCCTCCCGAGTGCTGGGATTAAAGGTGTGCGCCACCACGCCCGGCAAATAAAATAAAATTTAAAAAAATAAAAAAAAAATACTTGGCCACTTCCCATTTCCAATCTGTGTGGGGCCACCTTACATATGTCACTCTGTGACCCTGAGAGACATTCATTTCTTCATTCCTTCCTGCCTGAGCATGCAAGGCTCCTTCCTAACTCAGGCCATAGTCCCACAGCTCCCACCAGGATCCTGTCTCCACACGTCCTTTCAAACTGCCTTGTTTCTTCCCTCCCTCCCTCCCTCCCTTCCTTCCTCCCTTCCTTCCTTCCTTCTTTCCTTCCTCCCTCCCTCCTTCCTTCCTTACTTTCCTTTCTTCCTTACTTTCCTTATCCTTTCCTTCCTCTCTCCCTCCCTCCCTTTATCTTCCTCTCCCTTTCTTTCTTTTTCTTTTCTTTCCTTTTCTTTTCTTTTCTTTTTGGCTTTTTGAGGTAGGGTCTTGCTCTACCCAAGCTGACCTGGAATTAGTCTCAGGCTGGCCTCAAACACACAGATCCTCCCACCTCAGCCTCCCAAATGCTGGGATTTGAGGTCTTGCACCACCATGCCTGGCCTTGTTTTTTTTTTTTTTTTTTTTTTTTTTTTTTCCTCTAGTTCTCTAGTCCAGGCTGTCCTGGAATTGTTTTAGGCTGGCCTGCAACTCACAACAGTCCTTCTACCTCTGCTCCCAATGCTGGGATTAAAGTCATGCACCACCACACCCAGTTTCCTTCCCTCCCTCCCTCTCTTCCTTCTTTTCTTTTCCCCTCCTTCTCTTTCTTCCTCTCCTCTTCTTTATTTTCTTTTTTGTCCCCTATAATTTTTTTTTTTTTTGGTTTTTTGAGGTAGGGTCTCACTCTGGTCCAGGCTGACCTGGAATTAACTATGTAGTCTCAGGGTGGCCTGGAACACACGGCGATCCTCCTACCTCTGCCTCCCGAGTGCTGGGATTAAAGGCGTGCGCCACCACGCCCGGCCTAATATTTTTTTTTTGAAGCAGGGTTTCACTCTAACCTATGCTGACCTGGAATTCATTCTGTAGTCCAGGTTGGCCTTGAATTCACAGTGGTCTATTATTGCCTTCCCAATGCTGGAATTAAAGGTGTGTACCGCCATGCCCATCTTCCTTTCATCCCCTCCCTTCCACACCTTCTTTTCTTTCTCTGTCTTTTCTTCTTCCTCTCTCTCTCACTCTTTTCTCCTTCCCTCATATTTTCTTCTTTCTTTTCTTTCTTGTTTTCTCCTTCCTTCTTTTCTTTTTCCTTCCTTCCTCCTCCCTCCCTCCTTTCTTTCTTTTTTTTTTTTTTTTTTTTTTGAGGTAGGGTGTCACTGTAGCCCAGGCTGACCTGGAATTCACTGCAGTCTCAGGGTGGCCTCGAACTCACAGCGATCCTCCTACCTCTGCCTCCCAAGTGCTGGGATTAAAGGCACGTGCCACCACACCCGGCTTCTCCATCACTTTTCTTGTTTGATGTTGTGAGGTAGGGTTTCACTCTAGCCCAGGCTGGCCTGGAATTCCCTGTGCATTTTCAAGGTGGCCTCAAACTCATGGCGATCCTCCTACCTCTGCCTCCCAAGTGCTGGGATTAAAGGCACGTGCCACCACACCATGCCATCACTTTTCTTGTTTGATGTTTTAGGGTTTTTCTAGCCCAGGCTGGCCTGGAATTCCCTGTGCATTTTCAAGGTGGCCTCAAACTCATGGCGATTCTCCTACCTCTGCCTCCCAAGTGCTGGGATTAAAGGCATGTGCCACCACGCCCGGCTTCTTTCTTTCTCTCTTTCTTCCCTCCTTCCCTCCCTCCCTCTCTTCTTCCCTCCCTCCCTCCCTCCCTCTCTCCTTTCTTTCCTCTTTCTTTCTTTCTTTCTTTCTTTCTTTCTTTCTTTCTTTCTTTCTTTCTTTCTTTCTTTCCTTCTTTCTTTCTTTCTCCCAGACCAGGTCTCATGTAGCTCACACTGGCCTCAAACTCCATATGTCCTTAAGGACAGCCATGAACTTCTGCTCCTCCTACATCCAGACTCACAGTGACCCTCCCACCTCTGCCTTCTAAGTGTTGAGACTAAAGATGTGCACCTCCTTGTCCAGCTACTTTTAAAAAAAAATTTTATTTTTGGAGAGAGACACAGAGAGGGAGAGGGAGACAGATAGAGAATGGGTGCACCAGCAGCCTCTCAGCTGCTGTGAATGAAATCCAGATGTGTGCGCCCCCCCTTGTGGTCAAGTGCGACATTGCGCCCTTGCGTCACTTTGCATCTGGCTAAACGTGGGACCTGGAGATTGGAACTGCTGGAGATTGGAACCAGCGTTCTTAGGCTTAGCAGGCAGGTGTCTTAACCGCTAAGCCATCTCTCCAGCCCTCCAGCTACTTTTTATTATTGTCGTTTTTGAGGTAGGGTCTCACTCTAGCTCAGGCTGACCTGGAATTCACTGTGCAGTCTCAGGGTGGCCTCGAACTCACAGCAATCCTCCTACCTCTGCCTCCCAAGTGCTGGGATTAAAGGCGTGTGCCACCACACCTGACTTTTTCTTTCTCTCAAATAAATAAATAATGAAAAGTATGAGGCAGCTTTACAAATTTAAAAGAAGTTAAAATTAAACTTAAAAATAGCTGGACATTGCCCGGCGTGGTGGCGCACGCCTTTAATCCCAGCACTCAGGAGGCAGAGGTAGGAGAATCACCGTGAGTTCAAGGCCACCCTGAGACTACATAGTGAATTCTAGGTCAGCCTGGGCTAGAGTGACACCCTACCTCGAAAAACCAAAACCAAAGAAACAAACAGAGAGGGAGAGAGAGAAAGAGAAAGAGAGAAATAGGGAGGGGGGAGAGAATGGATGTGCAAGGCCTCTAGCTGCTACAAACTCCAGACGCATGCATCACCTTGTGCATCTGATTTGTGTAAGTCCTGTGGAATTGAACGTGGGTCCCTTGGCTTTGCAGACAAGAGTCTTAATTGCTAAGCCATCTCTCCAGGCCTAATTTTTAAATTAAAAAACTGTTTGTTTATTTATTTATTTATTTCAGAGAGACAGAGAGAAACAGGCAGGTAGAAAGAGAGAGAATGGGAGTGCCAGGGCCTCCTGTCACTGCAAATGTACTCCAGGTGCATGTGCCCCTTTGTACCTCTAGCTTTATGTGGGTACTGGGGGACTGAACCCAGGCCATCGGGCTTTGCAAGCAAGTAATTTTTTTAAAATTTTTTTATTATTTTTTATTTATTTTTGTAGAGAGACACAGAGAGAGAGAGACAGACAGAGAGAGAGGGAGAGGGAGACAGATAGAGATGGGCGCGCCAGCAGTCTCTCAGCTGCCGTGAACGAAATCCAGATGTGTGCGCCCCCTTGTGGTCAAGTGCGGCATTGCGCCCTTGCATCACTTTGCATCTGGCTAAACGTGGGACCTGGAGATTGGAACCAGCGTTCTTAAGCTTAGCAGGCAGGCGCCTTAACCGCTAAGTTATCTCTCCAGCCCAACAAGCAAGTAATTTTAACTACTCAGCCATCTCCCCAGCCTTTATTTATTTATTTATTTATTTATTTATTTATTTATTTATTTATTTATTTTTGAGGTAGGGTCTCACTGTAGCCCAGGCTGACCTGGAATTCACTAAGTAGTCTCAGGGTGGCCTCGAACTCACACCAATCCTCCTACCTCTGCCTCCTGAGGGCTGGGATTAAAAGCATGCATTACCATGCCTGGCATTATTATGATTTTATTTATTTATTTTTTGGGGGGGGCTTAAAGATTTTATTTTACTTATTTATTTATTAGAGACAGAGAGAGGGAAAGAGAGAGAGAGGGAGAGTAAGAATGGGTGCACCAGGGCCTCCAGCCACTGCAAATGAACTCCAGAGGCATGTGCCCCCCTGTGCATCTGGCTTACGTGGGACCTGGAGAATTGAACCGGGATCCTTAGGCTTCACAGGCATGTGCCTTAACCTCTAAGCCATCTCTCCAGCCCCCCCTTTTTTTTTTGAGGTAAAATTCTCTATGTAGTCTGAGGGTGACCTTGAACTCCCAGTGAGCCTCCTACCTCTGCCTTCCAAGTGCTGGGATTAAATTTATACAGCAGCACGCCCAGCACGTGTTATCTTATTTTTGAGAGAGGGACAGAGACAGAGGAAGAGGGAGAGAGAGAATGGGCATGCCAGGGCCTTTCAGCCACTCTTAACAAACTCCAGATGCATGTACCTATTTGTGCACATGTGTAACATTGCACGCTTATGTCACTGTGCGTCTTGCTATGTGGGACCTGGAGATTCACATATGAGTTCTTAGGCTTCACAGACAAGCGCCTTAACTGCTAAGCCATCTTTCCAGTCTGGAAATATATTTATATTTATTTATTTATTTGAGAGGGACAGAGGGAGAGGCAGATAAAGAGAGAGAGAGAATGGGTGCACGAGGGCCTCCAGCCACTGCAAACGAACTCCAGATGCATGTGCCACTTTGTGCATCTGGCTTACGTGGGTCCTGGGAATCGAGCCTCGAACCAGAGTCCTTAGGCTTCACAGGCAAACGCTTAACCACCAAGCCATCTCTCCAGGCCCCGGAAATATATTTTTTTAATTATTGATTTTTATTGACAACTTTTATACTTACATACAACAACCCC